>OY759273.1:21199753-21294927 GCA_963662155.1 Lamellibrachia columna | reverse complement strand
CTTTTTCGGACCGTTTGGAAATGATGCATTGAGGATGTGAATGAGAGAACATGTAGGCAGACCAGTGACAATATGGCAAGTCCCCGAAATTCTTAATGTGGCGTACAGAAAAGCGGCATCCGTCCAGAATGTTGTTAGTGGCTTCAGGAAGGCAAGTATATGGTCATTGACCATATACGTATTCCAAGACTGCGACTTCGCTGCTGCTATGATAACTAATGTAATCACGGAAGCTGCACAAGAGCACAACCCTATGTCACATGTGACCACAGCTGTTGCAGCTCCAGCACTGACAGCAGTTGTCATGGTGATTGCACAACAGCACAACCCTACGCCACCTCTGACACCAGTTGTTGCAGCTCCAGCACTGACAGCTGTTGCCATGGAAGCTGTACCAGAGCTATGCCCACCGAAGAAAGAAACTAGTTAAACAAAGAAAAGTCGGCCGGAGATAGCTACGCCTATTAGGCCTACACCCACCCAAGAGCCCAGTACTTCTAAGACCACTGCAACTCAAGCGAGAATACATACAGTTCTGATCTACCCAAACCTAGTTGATTGCAGCTCATCGAAGACATCGAAGGCTGCAGAACTGGTCAATGGTGCATCATTTTGTACGATGGTAAAATCTACCCAGGCATAATGCGACGAGTCATGGATGTGACGAAAGAAACTGTGGCGATGCAGTGCGTGTACATTGTGGGACAGAACAGGTTCCTGTGGCCTCTGAAGGATGACACAGCAGTATACTAATTGCAATTGACACTAAGCAGGCATATTGCGACGAGTAATGGATGTGATGAAATACTCTATGGTGCCAGAGCATGCAATTGCGAGACAGAACATGTTGTGGTTGGCTCTAAAGGATGTCGATCATTTCCGCTGACATATCCAGACTATGAACATTAGGCCCAGTTAACATTTCATATGACTATTGATTAATTTTATGTTTCTATTGAACACTGAATCTGAAGATCCCACTGCAGTTGTTGTATGTGGGTGCATCACAGAAGCCGATCACGGTTATTAATGTGACGTTTGGGGTGTGCTCAGCGCATTTGGATGAATATAAAAAAGCTTTATAAAACATAGTTAAAAGAAAAAAAAACATGGAGAAGGTTGCTAGCCGTTTAGTGCAACTCTCTGCCTCCCAACTGCAGACGAAAAAGCGTTGGGTGTGGGCAGGTTGATGATGTCATCTGTGAGGGTGTTCCAGCGGCTGTTGTTGTTTGCCTGTCTTTTTAGAATGTTGTGAGTTTCGTACCTCTCGTGGGTCGGATCCTAATTCTGTTTCTGTTGGCTGCTGTGAGGAAGGCGTCCGCAAGTAGGGCTGGGACCAGGTTTTTTGCTATCTTGTACAGCATTGTCAGCCTAAGTTGCCTGCGTCGTTCTTCCAAGGGTGGGAGGTCGAGGAAGTCAAGCATCCTGCCAATGCACCCAGGCTCCCGAGATATGTAGTATCTAAGTGATGAAGCGTGCAGCCTGACGTTGAATGCGTTAAAGCTTTTCCGTGTCTTGTTTGAGGTAGGGGTCCCACACTACCGCCCCATATTCCAGGGTGGATCTAACGAAAGCGATGTACGCAAGGCGTCGACACTCCTAAGGGCAGTTCCGGAGATTCCGGCGTAGGAATCCCAGCGTTGATCCAGCTTTCTTGCCCAGACCGGCGATGTGTGTTGACCACTTCAGGTCGGCAGAGATCTGGATGGCGATGTAAGAGTTTTGCTCTACATGTTTGATAATGGTGCCCCCGAATCTAGAAGTGTGATCTGGGTTTGGTGGAGAGGACGTAGCATTCTGCGCGTTGAAGCGCATCCCCCACCGGGCTGCCCATTCCTAGAGGTTCTTGAGGTCGGACTGCAGGGTGAGGTGATCTTGAAAGGAACGGACCTCCCGATAGAGCGGGCAGTCATCCGCGAAGAGTCGTACTGTAGACTTCACGGTGTCCGGCAGATCATTGATATGGGGTAGGAAAAGTAGTGGGTCCAACACTATATTTTACTCACGTACTAATTCAAAGTTTGGTCTACATAATTTTGTTTATTTGTCCAGTTGAAGAAGATATAAGTCATTGTGTAGGGTGGATGGAACTACAAAGAATATGAATACTGGTATTTATTAGTATATTGTATTTAACTAATGCTAACTATTATTGTTATAATGAACACTATATGTTACTTATGTATCAATTCATAATTATGCTTAGTCCTATATATAATTATTTTACTTTTGGTCCAATTGAAGACATTGGGTGGTCCAATCGAGGAAACAGTGGCCACGATTGGACCGTTTTGTATTTTTTTTTATTCGTCAATGATTTTCTTGTGATTAATAGCTTGTTGTTGAAAATAAAATATAAACTCTATGTTAGTATATTGTTTACATCAATTCCATTTGTTTTTGCGTCTACATTGAAGTTTATCGTTAGGAGTCCCAATCCCGGCAACTCTCCCCTAATGCAGTTACTTTCTCTGCAATGAACAATTTAAGTAATGAAAGTCTTGACATAAAGAATTATGTCAGTAGTTGTGCATTAAGCCATGTAAAAACAGATCATGCTTAATATAATGTTATGTTACTGAATGCCTTGGTGATTGGTTGAATTTCTTTGTGTTTGCGAAAATGTGCTTTAATGCTGCTACCAAAGAGCAATTGAATTTTTATAAATTGACAACAACAAAAAGTACCAACAAAGTGTCAAATGTTTTAATACTATGACGGGTGAATGGTGTTACCATCTAAGACAAGTGATTAGTTTGAGTTTATGGAATAAAAGCAGACGCCGACGAAACTCTACCTTCGCCGTCGAACGCTGTAATTTACAGGTTGGCTCGCAATTTCCAGCGATCACTAATATGACCCGATTTTCGCGCATGCGCGAAGCCTACTGACCTCCTCGGGAGCGCGTTCGAAAGCAAATTTAGGCCTAGTAAAAAATAGAAACTAGTTTCTCGTTCCCGCCCGCTTTTAGCCACCGCCGCCTCCTTTTTTATTATTTACTATTACAAAATTATTATTTAAACAAGTTTGGTTTGGTTGTGTGAAGAAATCTGTTTCCAAAACTTGCCGTCCGAAGTACTGTTAGACTAATTCAGTTCACTATTTATGCGTCATACACGGTGTAGTGCATTCTACAGAGTCTAAAATAAAAACAATGACCCCTTGTTTTAGATATTCTTTACAATTACATAATACCACTCTCAATCAGTCTAAATGTCATTCAGTTGTAAGCATGTTATACAAACTAATGAAATCATGGCCAAACCTACACATATTACATTAGTAAATACATTCAACATTGCGTTTGCTTCTTCTTCTTTTGTCTAATAAATTTAAGTAGTTTTCCGGAGTAATCGTATTGTTTTTGCTAATTGGCAAATGGAATGGCAGGTTTTATGGTAATCACTGCCATCTTCCATATATTGCATCGATAAAACTACTGAGCATCTGAGACATGGCGGCCATCTTCGAAACTAACCGCAAAAAAATCCATAAATAGTAAATATACTAAGGGCCTCCCACTTCCTTTAAAAAAAATCCGGTCGAGAAACTATATTCGTTTTTAATAGGCCTTATTATAAAACTTGACCTACTGTACTATGTCAATTGTAATAACGACAATGAACCCAGCAGGTGGCGACACTTTCCATTATTTTAATCACATGATGTTCTCGTGACAGTTGTTGACATTTTACACAGTAAACAAGGGCAAATATGTACGTTAGCTATGGTAGAGATTCAGTTCTGCGTTTGTGCATAACATGTTTTCTGTTACGACAACTTCCATTTTGCATCGCTGTCCTACAGACAGTTGGTCAGCCATGGCCATTGCCGCAAGCTTACTTGTCCGGCACGAATGTCCAGTCTCTCAATTCCAATTCGTTCCAGTTCAGAGTCGTTGGGAAGGACTGCGATATCTTGCAGGCGGCGATTGTACGTTACTTCAAAATCGTTTTTTCGAACGACCACCGATGGCAAGGCAGCGCCGTTGACGTACGATGATGACGTGTTGAGGTTCCAGCCGAAGGAAAGACGCGGTATTTGGGCGCAGGAGCAAGAGAATGAGGCTGGTGCAGGCCTCGCGCTCGGAGGCCTCGACGTGGAAGTCGGACAGGCGTGTGCCGAGTTATATCCATCGCTTGACATGGACGAGTCGTGTATGTATACTACTCGCATGTTGCTAAGGATCACAGTTCTGTAGTAATCTATTTATTGCATATGATATTATAAAGTGCAATAATAGTGGGTAACCTAATGGCTAATATTGGCTGTTTCTATGAATAACTAATGAAAAGAAGCTTATTTCCATGGCACTGCCCATTGACATTTGAGCCAACGCATTACTTGCTTAAGAAAGCCTAAAAGGCAACATGGGCATACAACTTGGCCCATACTAGTTTTACTAGTAGCAGCAAACATTGAGCATGTTGAATGTCTGCTTCTTTTGAGGGGTGGGTTAAAATGGTCTATACCATGTCAGAGGATGAGAAGGCAGAGAGAGAGAGAGAGAGAGAGAGAGAGAGAGAGAGAGAGAGAGAGAGAGAGAGAGAGAGAGAGAGAGAGAGAGAGAGAGAGAGAGAGAGAGAGAGAGAGAGAGAGAGAGAGAGAGAGAGAGAGAGAGAGAGAGAGAGAGAGAGAGAGAGAGAGAGAGAGAGAGAGAGAGAGAGAGATGGTTTACTGTCACAAGACTAATTATCTAATGGTTGTATAATTTTGTCCACATAGTTTGTCTCATTGTCTGGTGGCCAGAAGCTGAGAATGCTATTTGGATTTAAATATTTTAAATGTGGCAAACAAGCTAATGTTTTAATCAGTTCACCATGTGTATTATAAAACAATTCACGAGAATACATTAGTGAGGGATCCTCTTACTTGTGTTAGCAAATTCACACTAGTTAACATCTGTCTCAGTATGGTTTATGATCTGTTCACCAGATGCCCTTACTGTGTCATCTGGGTCGGCCAGACTGGTTGGGAACAGCGTCTGGGGCATACTGCGAGGCCTGGAGACATTCAGTCAACTTGTCTATGAAGACGGAGAAGGAAATGTAAGTTGTGAACCTTTAAGTCGTTGTTGAACGTAAGTTAATGGTCGTGAACTTTAATGTGTTCTATGCCCTGCCATATTGCCTCATCTCAATGTGCAGTCAATAAATCAGGGCAGCTCAATCCCTGCTCTACCTGTTTGAATGAACTCTAGCAGTGTATACCAACTTTTTTTTCTTCTGCAGATTGTAATCATTGCAATACTCTCTCCCACAGCCTCAGATCAATGACACGGAGGTGCGTGACTACCCCAGGTTTGCCCACCGTGGCGTCTTGCTAGATACGTCCAGACACTTCCTCAGTGTACGCTCCATCTTACAGAATTTGGTGAGTTAATTTGTAAGAAGTTAAGTGTACAGTTACAATGGTGTAACTTTAATCTAATTGTAATTACAGATGTAATTTTATATTTATCTGACAATTTAATACAAATGTAATAATAAGACTTTTTTGTATCTAATTCCCGGGAAACCAAGCTCAGAAGCTCAGAAGGAACAAAACGTTAACCTGAACTAAGTGATCAATGCTGTCTGGGCTGACTTGCAAGCAGTGAATGTAAATTGATTGATAATTTTTGATCACCGAGCCATTCGCGCATCATTTACATATTAATCATGCAACATATATTTACATTTTTATATAGGATTAAAGATTTAAATCCTAGTATACATAAAATAAAATAGATAAAAACAGAGAATATTTCAAATGGTGGTGTAGCACTCAAATATTTGTGTAGTGACTTCTTGAAGCTTGCAACAGACTGGGTCTGAGTGACTGTTTTAAATGTCCTGTAAGCTATTCCATAACTTCAAACCGGACACACTGGCAGTTCTGGCTTTAGGTGGTTTTGGCTGTGAGGCATTTCTGGTAATATAGGAATGACTATTTGATGTAAACATATCAAACAAATATTGTTGTGATGCTAGACCATACATACATTTGTACATAAAAACACATTTATGAAAATCCCTTCCTTGTTGTAATGATATCCAGTCTAGCTCTTTGAATGTAAATATGCTGGCTGCTTAGATGAAAGTGCTTGATAGGTAATAGTGCACATCTTATAAATAATACAATATCGAAAAATAATACATAGTTGTACCATCTAGTTATTAATTATAGTACTGGTCAGCAAACTCTTCAGGTTATAGATATTAAAAAAACCAATTCGAGAGAACATAAGGAGAGCTTTAGAGTTCAAGTGGCAGACATGTAGTCTCTGTTTTTGTTATGTACACAATTTAAATTATGTTCCACAGTTGTGTCTATTGTGTATTCAGTAAGGTTTGATGGCTGGTTTTCAGGATGCGATGGCTTATAACAAGATGAATGTGTTTCACTGGCACATTGTCGATGACCAGTCATTTCCATATGAGAGTTGGACTTATCCAAAACTCAGTGTCCAGGTATTGATATTTCTGTCATTCTGTCTCTGCAGTGTTCCCGACTGTAGTAGTGAAAGTACATATAACTACAGAAGCTTTATGGATATCTCCGTCCGTGGATTTCCCATTTAACGATCACATGTTCAGCATCCACAGTCAAATTGTCATCATTTGTAAATTTGTGCGCTTTAAAGCCAGAACGTGGTTATTTAATTTTTTTATACTGTATATGAATGTCTTCCCAAATGCACTGTGATGATTTCCTGTTCCGGCAAAACTCACTTCATAAATTATGCTGTGATAGACAGCCATTTGTAAAACATGCTTCATAATTGGTTTGGTCAGGCAGTGGTAATGTTAATGTAAACATACTACCATTAGCACTAGAAATATACAGGTTTCTGGGCTATATAAGGGAAGATGTTATATTTTATTATCATTAGTAAACAAGACGTAATGCTTCAATTCAATTGTCAAAAGTCCACAATGCATAATTTTTTATGAGGTTAAAATTTAGTAAATAAATAAAACCAAATATGTACAATTATTTCACTGTATTTGTGTATGGATGCACCAGTCTTGTTTGCAATGTTTATTGGTTTTTTTTAATGACTGTTAAAAGAATTGTGTCAAAATGTTGCAATGTTGTTTGTAGGGGGCCTACCAGCCTGTGTACACACACGTGTACACACAGGAGAATGTGAAGACGGTCATTGAGTATGCGCGTCTGCGGGGCATCCGGGTAGTTCCAGAGTTTGACACCCCTGGTATGTGGCAGCACAGGGTACAAATCCATTGAACAGGAGTAACAATAATTGGAACACTTAAATTTTTTCAGCGTTGTGTTTATTTTTCATATAAAATATAAGTATTTACCTTACCTTTCTCTTCTGTGCTCAATGAATATGTGAATCTTTATTTGTATTTTGTCAGCTGTATAGGTGACATTTTATATTTTGTATAATTGATCTGATATTACCTTCTACACATGATATAGGTCACTCTGAGTCATGGGGCAAAGGTCAGCCAGACCTACTCACCAAGTGCTACTCAAAGGGGGTGTTCAACGGCTACTATGGACCCGTCAACCCCATTGTCAACTCTACCTACACATTCTTGATGGGACTGGTGGATGAATTGAAGGATGTCTTTCCTGATAAGTATTTTCATCTGGGAGGCGATGAAGTCGACTTTGATTGCTGGTATGTTCCATTTACAAAGGATAGTCTTCATGTTGTTGGCTACGCATTTTGTCTACCTTATTGGTCAAATATAAATTTTGTATTTTTATTAAAATATATATATATATGTAACTGAATTTAATATTAATCATATAGAAGTTGTGTCTATGTTGCTTTCATTATGGTTAAAAGCAAAGGTCAGGTTAGAAAATATAAGACTGTATCTGAAGCACTTCTTTGCAGGAAAAGCAATCCTGACATCACATTGTTCATGAACATAACGGGGATTGGCAAAGACTATGCAAAACTTGAGCAGTATTACATGCAGAGGTAAATTAACACAATTTATTTATTAATCATGCGGTTCACTCCTTCGCTACTGCTGGGAAAGTTTGTGCCAAAACAACGAAGCAGCTTCTCAACAAAAAAAATTAAAACTTCTCAACATTTGTACAAAGACAAGCCCAGCATGAGAATGCCTTCTACAACACTGTTGTGTCTGCAATACATTACGCTCCATGTTTATCTTATTTCGTTTTACATATTCGAGTAATAAGGGTACATTCCTAATTTATTAATTGATTGTATGTCAGTAACAGTGAAACGTGTATGGGCTCCTGTTTACTTACTAATCTAACATAGGTAACAGTGAAAACTTTTTATCAACATATTTATTTAGAGGAATTTCGTATAAAGAAAACAAACTAAAAACTTGCATTTGTCACTTGCTGGCTGATATTTGCAGGTTGCTAGATATTGTGGCTGAGAAGAGAGAAGGTTACATAATTTGGCAGGAGGTGCTTGACAATGGCGTGAAGGTAAAATCATAAGGAATTTTAGGTTATAAATTTATTTAACATTATTTGGATTCTAAAATCTAAGTTGATAATTCTGTAATTCTACTGAAAAGAATTAAGTCATCCATAGGTATGCATGAAGCATTTTGAGTTTGTCCTTACTAGTTTTTATAAAGATGCATGTTATACTAAACAAATAATTTAATTATTAATTTAAATGTTATTGTTAGTGTTTAGTATTACATGGATACTAATATATAACATCTGTTAAAACTGTTAGACAAGGCATTTGCATTTGTTCATAATGTTATTGAGCAGGTGAGCTCAGATACTATTATGCTTGTGTCAGGCGACGTCAAACACTGCTGTACTTGTGCCAGGTGAAGTCAGACACTGTTGGCCTTGTGCTAGGTGAAGTCAGAAACTTTTGTACTTGTGCCAGTTGAAGTCAGACACTGTTGTACTTGTGCCAGGTGAAGTCAGACACTGTTGTACTTGTGCCAGATGAGACCAGATACTGTGTACTTGTGCCAGGTGAAGTCAGACACTGTTGTACTTGTGCCAGGTGAAGCCAGACAGTGTTGTACTTGTGCCAGGTGAAGCCAGACACTGTTGTACTTGTGCCAGGTGAAGCCAGACACTGTTGTACTTGTGCCAGGTGAAATCAGACACTGTTGTACTTGTGCCACGTGAAGCCAGACCGTGTTGTATACTTGTGCCAGGTGAAGTCAGATACTGTTGTACTTGTGCCAGGTGAAGCCAGACACTGTTGCATTTTTGCCAGGTGAAGCCAGACAGTGTTGTGCTTGTGCCAGGTGAAGTCAGACACTGTTGTACTTGTGCCAGGTGAAGCCAGACAGTGTTGTACTTGTGCCAGGTGAAGTCAGACACTATTGGCCTTGTGCCAGGTGAAGTCAGAAACTTTTGTACTTGTGCCAGTTGAAGTCAGACACAGTTGTACTTGTGCCAGGTGAAGTCAGACACTGTTGTACTTGTGCCAGGTGAAGCCAGACACTGTTGTACTTGTATCAGGTGAAGTCAGACACTGTTCTACTTTTGCCAGATGAGACCAGACACAGTTGTGGAGGTGTGGAAAGGTGGACAAGAGGCTGAGCTCTCCAAAGTCACAAACCTTGGATACCGTGCCATTCTCTCGTCATGCTGGTATCTCAGTGACATCTCCTACGGTAGCGACTGGAAAACATATTATGCGTGTGACCCACAGAAATTCAATGGCAAGTAAAGAGAACAAGTTTGAACTTAAAAGTTACTGGTAGATTTATCAGAACAGTCTTTGACATTCAAGTAATTATCACCATGGCCTATATGTTTTGCTAGCTGAGTGACAGCATTGCAAAGGCAGCCACTGCAAGCGTTTATGACTCCTTGAAGTACCCAGTCACAACCAACATTAAAATTTAATTGTGCAGATGTATACTTGTTTGTAACGCCCCACCCCTCCTCCCTCTGGGGGATTTCAAAATTGGGCTCCCGAGCAAGCATGACACAATTTCAGCCCCACACATGTAAAGCTGATGGAGATACGAGGGAACAAACAAACACAGCCACAAACTGTTTTACAGTATAGATGCATGACATTTTAGAGATTAAGGATACACTGTTAGGAGTGCTTTGCTGTTGTTGTTGTTGTTTTTGTTGTTGTTGTTGTTAAACTAGTTATTGGTTTAATGTTAGTTACTTTTAACGACGCTTTGTTTACGTTTAGAAACCTTTGTTTTTTAATTAAAAACTAATTAATTTTAAAATAAGTGAATAAATCTAGAATTGTGGATGCTTCATGTGTTAATATAACTGTGGCTGCAGTAAGTTTATGAAGAAAATATAAATTTACATTAAGGTTACCGTATTCAACTTAATAAGGGTACAGTACGCTTAACAAAATTGGACATGGAAAAATTTCAAGGAATCTGTGCGTACACCAAAATGTGTTTCTCTAGACAATAAGGTAACTGTTTATTACTAGTTGTGCTAATTAGGGCAGATACGCTTAAGAGGTCGAATACATTATGTTGTTCGGTAACGGTAATTGTTGCTGTAAGTGACACATTCTCCTGTTTAATGTTGGAATATCTGCCCTTGTTGCGATGTCATAGGAACGAGCAAGCAGAAGGAGCTTGTGATTGGTGGAGAGCTGTGTATGTGGGGGGAGATGGTTGACAGCACCAACGTCATCTCAAGGACTTGGTTAGTTACAATAGCATCACATTTATGTTATCATATTTTTTGTTGTTGAATATATATAACCACTATTGTACATAATCGATGTGGAATTTAGTTGAAGTGACTACAATCAGTGGAACTGAAGAAAAGCATGTTACTATGTCAGAAGAAATCAAAGTTGCCATTGGCATTTACATTCAACTTTCTTCCTGTTGTCCTGTTTTACTATACGGATTCTGCAGACACATCTGTTCTCTGACACCTTCTTCAGTTCCATTGAGAGTCACCGTGTTGTGTGACTTCAGGCCCCACTGATAGTCATTGTGTTGTGTGACTTCAAGTCCCATTGAGAATTATTGTGTTGTGTGACTTCAGGCCCCATTGAGAGTCACTGTGTTGTGTGACTTCAAGCCCCATTGAGAATTATTGTGTAGTGTGACTTCAGGCCCCACTGATAGTCATTGTGTTGTGTGACTTCAAGCCCCATTGAGAATTGTTGTGTTGTGCAACTTCAGGCCCCATTGAGAGTCATTGTGTTGTGTCACTTCAGGCCCCACTGATAGTCATTGTGTTGTGTGACTTCAGGCCTCATTGAGAATTATTGTGTTGTGCAACTTCAGGCCTCATTAATAGTCATTGTGTGTTGTGTGACTTCAAGCCCCATTGATAGTCATTGTGTTGTGTGACTTCAGGTCCCATTGGGAGGCATTGTATTATGTGACTTCAGGTCCCATTGAGAGTCACTATTTTGTGTGAATTCAAGCCCCATTGATAGCCATTGTGTTGTGTGATTTCCGGCCCCATTGAGAGTCATTGTGTTGTGACTTCAGGCCCCATGGAGACTCATTGTGTTGTGTGACTTCAGGCCCCATTGAGAGTCATTGTGTTATGTGATTTCAAGCCCCATTGAGAGTCATTGTGTTGTGTGACTTCAGGTCCCATTGAAACTCATTGTGTTGTGTGACTTCAGGTCCCATTGAGAGTCATTGTGTTGTGTGACTTCAGGGCCCATTGAGAGTCATTGTGTTGTGTGACTTCAGGTCCCATTGATAGTCATTGTGTTGTGTGACTTCAGGTCCCATTGAGACTCATTGTGTTGTGTGACTTCAGGTCCCATTGATAGTCATTGTGTTGTGTGACTTCAGGTCCCATTGAGACTCATTGTGTTGTGTGACTTCAGGTCCCATTGATAGCCATTGTGTTGTGTGACTTCAGGCCCCATTGAGAGTCATTGTGTTGTGTGACTTCAGGTCCCATTGAAACTCATTGTGTTGTGTGACTTGAGGCCCCACTGATAGTCATTGTGTTGTGTGAGTTCAGGCCTTATTAATAATCATTGTGTTGTGTGACTTCAGGTCCCATTGATAGTCATTGTGTTGTGACTTCAGGCCCCATTGAGTCATTGTGTTGTGTGACTTCAGGTCCCATTGAAACTCACTGTGTTGTGTGACTTGAGGCCCCACTGATAGTCATTGTGTTGTGTGACTTCAGGCCTCATTAATAGTCATTGTGTTGTGTGACTTCAGGTCCCATTGATAGTCATTGTGTTGTGCGACTTCAAGCCCCATTGATAGCCATTGTGTTGTGTGACTTCAGGTCCCATTGCCACTCATTGTGGTGTGTGACTTCAGGCCCCATGGAGACTCATTGTGTTGTGTGACTTCAGGTCCCATTGAGAGTCATTGTGTTGTGTGACTTCAGGCCCCACTGAGAGTCATTGTGTTGTGTGACTTCAGGCCCCAGTGAGAGTCATTGTGTTGTGTGACTTCAGGCCCCATTGAGAGTCATTGTGTTGGGTGACTTCAAGCTCTAATGAGAGTTGTTGTGTTGTGTGACTTTAGGCCACGTGGCTCTGCCGTTGCGGAGCGGCTGTGGAGTGCGGAGGAGGTGAAGGATGCCGGAGCTGCAGAGACTCGTTTGGAAGAGCACAGATGTCGACTCATCAGGTTTGTGGCAGGTCGTGGGTCATGCTGAGTCTCTTGATGTTTGTTTTTGCTATATCCTCTCATCACAGGGCACAAATCCACTGAACAGGAGTAACATTAATTGTTAAATTTCATCCACAGGAATCTTTAACTAGTATGATTGTTTTATTTTGTGCATTGTATAGATGACATTTTATATATTTTAGAAAAGTTTGCTGTTGCTTTCTTTTGAGTGAGAGAGAAACCAGAAATGATGTCAGCAGGGAGCATTATTTAGTTGGGACAATTGTTTGCAAAGCAATGCGTGTTTTCTACAATTAAGTAATGTAATCTCCATCAAACATCTGCATAAGTGCCTTCACATGGTTTGGATACTTCATGAAACCATGTCTCCAGGGAGACATACCCCCGCTGACATCACAAAATGGTGCGACTGGATTAGAAGAACCAGCTGCGAGATCGCAAATTTAACAATAAATAATTATATAGGGTGTGTGTGTCGAGTCATTGTTTGTATTACTGTATAGGTATTTTATTTGGTTGAGTTACTTTTAAAAAACAGTGCAATAGGAATACTTCACCATCTGTAGACTTGTACCTATCTTCAGGGCTGTCCAGTACTTGTCTTGATCTAGCAGGCTGGTTTATTCCAACATCAGGGTGACATGTGTGGGTTTCATTTCAGTCGTGGCCTGCCAGCAGAACCTGTCAGTGGACCAGGCCACTGTCGCTATGAGTATGATCCAGGCCAGTGAATGGACCAGGCCACTACCACTAAGACCTGAGCCAGTGAATGGACCAGGCCACTACTGCTATGACCCGGGCCAGTGAATTGCAACTGCACTCGCACAATCACCGTTTGTTAACTTTACATAGTTTGTGGTAACTTAATTCTGCACTTGTTAGATCTCTTAGCATAATTATTGTTGTAAACTCTACTTGAGTGATACCAATGTGAGATAATAAAGTGACCCCCATAGAAAAGTGACCCCCCCAAGAATTTTGATCCCCATTGCTAATCATTTATTGTTCATCAGTTCTGGATGCCTATGCTGTGCAGTTGGCCGATTAAAATTAAGTGATCAGCAGGGTCAAACACTGCACTCATATCGAGCAGCACTACAGGCACCCTCTTCTTTTTGTCTACGGAACAGAGGTCATCCTGGATGCACACCAACGAAGGCTCAGTGCTGTGATATTATCGAGGAAAGAATCTAGAATACTGTTACTTTCTAGGTGCTGGAGAAGTTCTACTGCCACGTGGCGCACCAGTAACAAATGATAGGTTTGATATTGGCCGGTAGGTTTTCATCGAGTCTGGATCAAGGTTAGATTTTTTTCAGTAGAGGTATAGTCACCGTGTGTTTGAAGTTGGCTGGCACTGACCCGGACTTGAGCGACATGTTAATGATGATAGCTAATGTCGGCGCAAGAATGTCAATGTTGGCTTTCACAAGTGAAGTAGGAAGTGGATAAAGTACACTTGGTTTTGTTGGACACTTCCTCACTAAAAGGTGTACAACATCTGATGTTATTCCAGAAAACACACTGACTGTGCAGGCCTATTCACAGGGACCATCCAGTGTTGATAGTCTGCAGGCGTCTACTCGCTAATTGACTGCAAATGTCAAACACTGCTTGCTTGTGAAGAAAATCTTCTGCGAGTAGAGCAGTACCAGCTGTGGGACTTAGCTGTTTTGGGGCAGCTTTTCTCTTCGTCAAGTCATCCATATTCCTGAAAAGTGCTTTGTTGTCTCGTGTACACTGATCAATAATTTTTTTGTAGAGAACTTCGTTTTGGCAGATTGTATTTGTTGCTTATGACTCGCGCAATCCCGTGTAGATTTCTCGATGGACCTGCAGTTTTGTGAGCCTCCGCTTCCACTTGGCTTGCCTAAGCTTTCGCTTTGCAAGAGTTCGTGTGCCAACGTGTGCTAGGGAGGACAGTAATTGATCTTGTGATCAATGGAGCAAAGCTGTCTAACAGTTCTTTCAAGGTGGTCTGCAATGTTGTTGCACAAGCTTTTTCATCGAGTTAATTGCAGAGCATTTCCAGTAAGAAACCTGCTTTTTGCATTCCATTCGGTATTGCTGCTTGTAGTGTGGTGATCGGTAAGCAGGAATCCCGCCATCACAATGCTGTGTGGGAAGACGAACATGCTGTTGGAAATTCGCTGTATGTAGAAGATCATTGTCGGAGTCTTTGTTTCAGGACTTTCCATAGTGCAGGGTGTTAAAATCGCCCAGGACATTTAGTCCTGTCAGTTATGCTGTGAAAAGTTCCTGTTGAAGTTGGTGAACTTGGTCAAAGTGACCACGGGGATATAATTCTATATAGAAAATTGACCGGGGTCACTTTTCTATACCACACCAGGCACCAATAAACCTCCTACAGTTGGTCATGTTTTCAAACAATTGTAATAATGATGTTTACATTGTAATCAAGTTTTAACTGGTTACATTCCAAATATTATGGTAGTTGTAGATTACATTTTAGCATATTGGTGTATGTCACTAGTGTGGTCAACTATGCCTCAGTGAAGTAGTATAATACATGTTGACCATGTGCTGTGTGTTATGCAGTGTTAGTTATATGAATGGTGTAACTTGTTTCTGGGCCGCCTTCAACCATATACACAATGCAAGCCCATTCTTGACATACTTCACTGTGTACATTCTAACCTCAGGCATTGTCTACTTTGGTTTATTTTTGATACAAGGTTTTCTCAATTTTATTTTTATTGTTGATATGCTTGAACCACGAAATAAGATTTATGTACAAACATTTTATGTTGCCTTTTCCACAAAAAACGTGTTACTGCATTGTGCTGCCACCTGGCAAACACACCAAGTAACAAACACTTGTGATCTTCATGACTCGTGGCTTGTATATCACCTTTCATGTTGTTTGTTGGAATTGCTGTCTAGTAAATGGCAAGTTTGTGTTTTATTCGTCTATGGTTTACATTGGTGTCAGTATTGCTGGCTCGGTGGTATGCCCCAATATCTTGTCATGGAAGAACACTCAGGTTTTCTGGGCTGTCAGAATTATAATTTATGGTGGTTAATTCTGTGGGAAAACTACATGATTTAAGCTGTGATATAAAAATGTAACAAGATTATTTTGATTTGTTGTATACATGATTTATTTTGTAACAAAACAGTCTTGTTTAGCATTTGCTGTGATCATGTTTTTTAGTGATTCTAGTGTATCTATAATAGGAAACAGCACTATCAGCACTATAAATAGGTGGCTTGTAGATTTTGTGTTACTGTGATATCACGGTAAATACGACACAATATATATATATATATATATAAAGTTAGTTTAATAAACAGGGCAATAGCCAACACCTTGTACAAGTTTTACAACACAATGCCTGCGTCCTCTCTCTCCTTCACCATGTCACAGCTTTCCTGCGTGGAGTCAGTAGGGGTATCACTACGGGGTGTCAATGCCACATTCCCCCTCCCTTTAACATGTTCGCCCCCGAACGAGTCCCAGCAGTGATCTCAACATCATGTTCCAATAAAAAAAATTTTTTTATGAAACACTCATTTCAGTTCTATCATCCTGATTTCTCTTAATACTGTCACCACATGTACTGTTGTTACTTTCAGTCAGCATTTATAATACCACCCGAGTCCCAGTTCAATAAAATACTATCACATGTAGTTTTGTTGTTATTTATATCATCACCACACACTTCTGTGGTTACGTTCACTTACAGCAGAATTTTTTTCGCAGCAACATAAACAATATTTTATTAATAATGACGCCAGCTTGGCAGTAAAATGTTAATAAATTATTCAATGGAAATAAATCCAGTTCAGAACTTATCAGTAAAGTTACTGTCTGCACAAACAATTTTGTCCATAGCACAAATTCTTCATTGTGTGTCCCATCAACGGAATAATTTCTACAGTGATGCTTGGATCGTTTAAATGTAGCTCACATCCAAGAACTACAACTTAAAATGCTTTAATTATATAATGATACATTGATTCTGAGGTACGGTTGACCTACAGATCCAGCACAGTGAGTGGGTGACATGTGCATAGGCCACGCCGAGTGTATACAACTTCATTGGTAGCCATATCAAGGAGGCTGACCTTGTCAAAGAAGGTGCCGCACGTCACCTTTTAAAGCAACGCGAGCGAGTTCACTTTCGGGAAGCCATTTTGGCAGCCAAGCGAATCTCGCCCGATGAACGGTGGCACATATGTATGGCAGCCGGAATGAGCGTCTTGGTGGGGAAGACACTTGTACGGCCCGTCCAGCCCATCGGACCAGCCCTGCTTTGGGAGGCTGAAATGGTGCGAGTAATGGTTCTTCCATTTTGGGCGCCATCTCGCTGGTTGTTGGTCATGGCACCAATGTGATATCACGGTAACGACGACATTATATATAATTATATACAATCAAAGTTGTCCATTGTCAGGTCCTGAAAAGTAAGTAAAATATGACCCCTGAATAATTATACTCAATAAACAAACAAACCAGAAGCAACAACCAATGTCTGAGCTAGCAGTAATGGCCACTTCACTGGCCTGGGTCGTACTCACAATGGCCCGGTCCATTCACTGGCCCGGGTCGTACTCATAGCGGCAGCGGCCTGGGCCACTCACTGGCTCTGCTTGCAGGCCACGACTGAAACACAACAAATGGCTTTCAAGCACAGATCATTGTTTAGGAAGTACTGTGAATGTCTGTTTACATTTATTTGATGTATATTTACTGTACATGCATGTACAGACATTCGAAAATGAGATACTATGCACGAATTCTACACATTCTAGCTCTAACACATTGGGCTTTAGACAACCCAGCTTTAATTCAAGCTGGAACAATTAAAACGTGGCTAACTTTGCAACTGAATGTTAACAAAACAAAGCAGAGCACACAATTTACTTTCCATCATCCAATAGCTAAAAAAACTTTTTTAAGGCACTTGTTATTTAGAGTCTGTGTGTTCCTTCAACAGCTGCATCGATGATGTGATTATAATGATGTATGTTGAAACATTTCTTTTAACATATCCAGAAGGTTTTTATCTCGGTAGAAGTTTTTGCCATATTCTCAAGATGGCTTCGTCAGTACTAATGACATCCTGGTAGAATGACTTCATTGTAGATGTGTGGAAGTTCGTAGTTCCCTCGTCTCGGTGGTTGATCACTGCCTTTGTCTTATGTATCCATATGGCTTCTTTCATGTGTCTTCTGTGTGACTCCCTGTACGACTGTTACTTCCTCTATTAGGTGGTGGTGTGGTCTGCCAGGGTGGACTTGGTGGTGGACTGCAACCACTTCTTTTCGCTCCTCATGTACTGTTCTCTTGGTGCAATATCCACATCTTTCTTGAGTTCATCTAGTTTGGTCTTAAACAATCTCTCTGTCTCTCCTATGTACGATGACATAATAATAGTACTGACAAAAACGTCTTGAGAAGATGCCGAAAACTTCTATTGAGGTAAAAACCTTTTGGATATGTTAAAAGAAACGTTTCAACATGAAAACAAACTAACCTGAGAAATGTTCAATATTGTGATGATATATATTGAACTGAACAATCGTGAAAAGCGTGTGGCAAAGTGAAAGTATTGGGAATGCAGATTGTATTGTTATACATTAAAGGGAAACAAAAGTCCTGGTTTTGGACCTATGCACCTATGATAGTGAATAAAACAACCATTTGCAACTACAATCAAGATTATCATACCAGTGGTTTACTAGGAAAACCTTGTTGAACACACAGCATCTTTATTTCATTGGCCATGCTATACTGTTAGAAGTTAGATAACCATACGTCATGAGTGCATTTAGTCGGACAATATTCGCTCACCAAATCCATTTGTCCTTCCTACTTAGTCCTATACATACTTGACAATAAGATATGGCCATGCTGTTTGCATCTAAATTCAATTTATGCAACATATTTTGGCGTTTGTTTATTAAGCTTCCCAAATTCTGACTAAGCAGCTTGCTTAATTGAGAGTTTGTATTGTTTTGTTGTACCCATTGGCCCTTCATTCTCAGTCCCTGTCGATAAACGCTCTTTTTTCTCAGCTGGTGATGTAAGGTGTTCCTACGTAAATTCCAATATGTTTAATAATGATGTATTAAAACCAAAATATAATAGTAAATATTAATAAAACATGGATGTCAACAAGCATTGGCAATTCCTTCCAAACCGATGCCAATTTTCGTTGTGATTTGGCTGACTTTCAACTTGTACCCACGGGTCCCACGTACCAATGAATGGATCATATTTGCTGTACTTTGAAAATAATATACATACATGCTGGCACTAATATATATATATATTTAAAGCTAAGATAATATAGTATATGTACGTAATAAGTGTCAATGATGGAATGTGAGGTGGGTCTCCCCAGGATCAAAGGCACTTGACAGCACAAGCACAAGAACTGCTAGGTATGAGTAGATTAGTGAAGTGTGACTGTGAATGTCTTGGTGTGAGTAGATGAGTGAAGTGTGACAGTGAATGGCTTGGTGTGAGTAGATAAGTGAAGTATGACAGTGAATGGCTTGGTGTGAGTAGATTAGTGAAGTGTGACAGTGAATGTCTTGGTGTGAGTAGATTAGTGAAGTACAACAGTGAATGTCTTGGTGTGAGTAGATTAGTGAAGTGTGACAGCTTGGTGTGAGTAGATTAGTGAAGTACGACAGTGAATGTCTTGGTGTGAGTAGATTAGTGTAGTGTGACAGTGAATGGCTTGGTGTGAGTAGATGAGTGAAGTGTGACAGTGAATGCCTTGGTGTGAGTAGATTAGTGAAGTGTGACAGTGAATGGCTTGGTGTGAGTAGATTAGTGAAGTGTGACAGTGAATGGCTTGGTGTGAGTAGATTAGTGAAGTGTGACAGTGAATGGCTTGGTGTGAGTAGATTAGTGAAGTACGACAGTGAATGTCTTGGTGTGAGTAGATTAGTGAAGTGTGACAGTGAATGGCTTGGTGTGAATAGATTAGTGAAGTGTGACAGTGAATGGCTTGGTGTGAGTAGATTAGTGAAGTATGACAGTGAATGGCTTGGTGTGATTAGATTAGTGAAGTACGACAGTGAAAGACAGGATTAGCCAGCCTTAGAGAGTGCGGCTGCCAGTGTGGGTTGGAGAGATGATATGGTAGAGCCAGTTCATCAGTGGAGGAGACATTAACATGAACCTGATGAGTCGACATCTGTGCTCCTCCAGACGAGTCTCTGCAGCTCCGGCGTCCTTCACCTCCTCCGCACTCCACAGCCGCTCCGCAACGGCGGAGCCACGAGGCCTGAAGTCACACAACACAATGACTTTCAGTAGTGCCTTAAATCATTCATAATTCATGCTATACAATGATTCACTGTTAGGTCTGAAGTCACACAACAATGATTCTTAGTTAGGTCTGAAGTCACACACCACAAGGATTCTCTGTTAGGTCTGAAGTTACACAACACAATGATTCTCAGTTAGGTCTGAAGTCACACAACAAAGATATTCAGTTAGGTCTGAAGTCACACAACACAATGATTCTCAGTTAGGTCTGAAGTCACACAATAATGATTCTTGGTTTGGTCTGAAATCACACAACACAATAATTCTCATTTAGGTCTGAAGTCACACATCTTACAGAGCTAGTGTATGTATGTTATGATATTCCTCCTGGACGCTTTGCATCTCAGGCGCCAAACTTTTAGGGGTTAAGCCACAACCCCAGGAATGAGCGACTTTATTTTTTCAAATTTCCACATATTTTAGGACCCCCGTTGTCACCCTAATTGACCATGGCTCATGTGTGTTTGTAATGCCCTTTAGCACATAGTTTGAACCATGGTATATTAATTGCCCACTCTGAAATGAACCACAAACAAAAGCAAAAAAGTTACCCTGTCCAAAGGACGAGTATTTTTACTAGTAATTTTTAATTAACCTACCAAGTCCTTGAGATGACATTGGTGCTGTCAACCATCTCCCCCCACATACCCAGCTCTCCACCAATCACAAGCTCCTTCTGCTTGCTTGTTCCTATGGCAACAGACTCACCATACATACAATACTAAATACATTGTACTGTCCTGCCTATGTATATACTTTTTGCAAATGCTATTAACTCAGGCTTTTGAAAAGGGGGTTTGGGCATACACAATCCACAGTGATTTCTGAAACAAAATGTTACAATTAAACAAATTCTCTCAAAACCAATGGTTCATTCAACCCCCCCCCACCCCGAGGATGCTCATGTAACTTAAACGATTGTGCAGTGTAGAAGGAAATTACATTTGATAATTATCTTGAGGTAAACGCAACACAATAAGCATTGCATAAAAACAATAAATAATATAGTATGACTAACACAGGCAAATCATTTAAGTCTCAGCCAACCAGGCAAAATACCAAATTGCAGGGTGATGACATGAAGTAGTATCACTAAGTATTTTCCATTGTACAGACCATTGAAGTTCTGTGGGTCACACTTGTAGAAGTTCTTCCAGTCGCTTCCGTAGACGATTTCATTGAGATACCAACATGACGAGAAAATGGTGCGGTACCCGAGGTTTGTGACTTTGGCGAGCTCAGCCTCAGACTCCTGTCCACCTTTCCACACCTCCACAACAGTGTCTGGCCTCATCTGACACAAGTACAACAGTGTCTGGCCTCATCTGGCACAAGTACAACAATGTCTGACTTCACCTGGCACAAGTACAACTGTGTCTGACTTCACCTGGCACAAGTACAACAGTGTCTGACTTCACCTGGCACAAGTACAACTGTGTCTGACTTCACCTGGCACAAGTACAACAGTCTCTGACTTCACCTGGCACAAGTACAACTGTGTCTGACTTCACCTGGCACAAGTACAACAGTCTCTGACTTCACTTGGCAGAAGTACAACAGTCTCTGACTTCACCTGGCACAAGTACAACTGTGTCTGACTTCACCTGGCACAAGTACAACAGTCTCTGACTTCACCTGGCACAAGTACAACAGTCTCTGACTTCACCTGGCACAAGTACAACAGTCTCTGACTTCACCTGGCACAAGTACAACAGTGTCTGACTTCACCTGGACAAGTACAACAGTCCCTGACTTCACCTGACACAAGTACAACAGTGTCTGACTTCACCTGGCACACGTACAACAGTCCCTGACTTCACCTGGCACAAGTACAAAAGTCCCTGACTTCACCTGGACAAGTACAACAGTCCCTGACTTCACCTGGCACAAGTACAACAGTGTCTGACTTCACCTGGCACAAGTACAACAGTGTCTGACTTCACCTGACACAAGTACAACAGTGTCTGACTTAACCTGGCACAAGTACAACAGTGTCTGACTTCACCGGGCACTAGTACAACAGTGTCTGGTTTCACCTGGCACAAGTACAACAGTATCTGGTTTCACCTGGCACAAGTACAACAATGTCTTGTTTAATCTGGCACAAATACAAGTGTCTGGTTTCATCTGGCACAAATACAAGTGTCTGGTTTCATCTGGCACAAGTACAACAATGTCTGGTTTCACCTGACACAAATACAATGTTCAAGAAACTATCTTCACAACATTTAATTATCTGTTTACAGTATTGCTCAAAGCTAATTACAAGTTTGTAATGTTGGTGTTTGAATTTGCATAGTCAGTGTTTCAATGTATAAAGGTGGTTTTCCAGTGTGTAACGTTGGTGTCTCAGTATGAAAAGTTGGTTTTGATGTTTTAGTTTGTAAAGCTGTCTTAGTTTGAAAAGTTGGTATCTCTGTATCTTTCATTTAGTCTCCTTCACCACCTTTAAGAATGATGTGGTGAAGTAATGGACAAAAGTTGTTTGACCAATGTCCAATTGTCTTACCTTCACACCACTGACCCCCAATGTCTGCGTGTCCGTCATGCCATCATCGACCACTTCCTGCCACACGATGGAACTCATGTTCTTCTTAGCCACAATCTCAACCAACCTTCAAACATCAGTCATTACATTGATAATTCTGTAATGTGGACATGTTCTATTACAGGCTTATGATTGTTTCCATAGTTGATACCTTTCAGTCAAACCAAGAGAAGTCAAGTAAAATGGATATTTTACAAAATTCCTGATAAACGAAATGTGGCCACATGTTTATCAAGTGTTTAATTGCATACACACACGCACACACACACACAAAACAATTACAAACAATTGCACTGAAAATTAGAACTGGCTATACATAATGTAAACCCAGTCTGCAGCCATATAAAGTATACTTATGAAGAATATATTTATATTATTTCACCTCTGTATGTAGTATTGTACCAGTTTTGCATAGTCCTTGCCCATTCCTGTTTTGTTCATGAACTTTGTGATGTCTGGGTTGCTTTCCCTGGAAAAACACAAATATACACAACCATTTCACTGTCATCAGCATTACTAATAAAAGTAACACTATCAATCACAGTACAACAAGAAATTTGTTTCATTAAATTAGGATCACTCTGATTTCAACTTTATTTAAGTTTACCTAAGAATCTACATTGACTTTGTTAATATTCAGTCACCATTTCCTCCCCAACATAAATGCTACAAGTATAAAATACAATCCGGTGACAATTGACACAGCCACACCTACCAGCAATCAAAGGGAACCTCGTCCCCACCAAGGTGGAAATAGTGGTCAGGAAAGACTTCAGACAATTCCGCCACCAGTCCCGTCAAGAATGTGTAGGTAGAGTTGACAATGGGGTTGATGGGTCCATAGTTGCCACTGAACACGCCCTTTGAGTAGCACTTTGTGAGTAGGTCTGGCTGACTTTTGCCCAATGACTCAGAGTGAGCTATATCATGTGTAGAAGGTAATACCAGATCTATTCAGCATTCTACATAACATAAAATGTCATCTATAGAGCACCGAAAATACAATTTTCAAATGAAACTGGTTAAAAATTCACATATTAGGTATACACTACGAAAAATAAAGATGTTTAATATGAAAACAATTTTCACAGTGTTGGTTCGAATCAGGGGTGGATATACTGAACTGCATACAAATGTGGATGGGCAGGTCTTGGGTAAACATGCGAAAGGGGCAACAACAATAGGATTTGCTGCCACATACCAGGTGTGTCAAACTCTGGAACTACCCGGATGCCCCGAAGACGCGCATACTCAATGATCATCTTCACATTCTCCTGTGTGTACACGTGTGTGTACACAGGCTGGTAGGCCCCCTACGAACAATATTTTGACAACAAATTAAGTTAATTTGAAACAACAAAACAGTGAAATCATCTGTCATATAGGACACAGTATTGTAGAGGAAACAAAATAATTATAGATTTAAATTTAAGATTTACCAAGACTGCCATCCAAGGCAAAGGCCATGATGGCAAGTAGACAAGGAAGCAATTGACTTATCGAGAGTCCAACATTTTTCATCTATGTGTAACTGAGATATGTGTCAACCTTGTTTTTAAACATATTCATACTGCTAGCAGTATACAATATGTACATAATTTGTTCCATTCATTTTGTCCATTATACAAGTTTGCCAGACATAAATGCTTTCTTATTTATTTGGAAAACAGTTTTTAATACTGTTGTTGTCATATATACGATTCTACATTCAACAATGTTAAAGTGCTAGTGGGTAGAACATGGAATATAATTAATAACCAGGTATATGGGTAAAGAATATAATGTCTGCATGGATTTAGCTTAACCATCAACCAATGAAACCTACTGCTGTGTTTGTTCCCAGGCAAGTTATTTGAGGCCACGAGTAAAGTACACCTACCTGCACACTAAGTTGTGGATAAGTTCTACTCTCGTAGGGAAATGACTGGTCATCGACAATGTGCCAGTGAAACACATTCATCTTGTTATAAGCCATCGCATCCTGAAAATCAGCCATCAAACCTTGCCGAGTACACAATAGACACAAACGTAAAACATTTTATCACGTACATATGTATATACAACATATAATGGCATGAAATAGAGGATACAAAAGAGCCAATTATTGTGAATGTATCTTCTATTTTTGACTATCCATTGGATTACAGATGTCCAGTCATGTGAAGCAAAACAATGTGCTTGTGCGGGTGGCGTGCGTGCGTGCATGCGTGCGTGCATTGTGTGCACTGCACATGCAAGTAACATAGTGATTACTATTTGCTAACAAATACAACTTAGTTATCATGCTTCAAAATGTTAGCGTGATACTGTCAAAATAATGACCACAACAGCATCCTGAACAAATATTAGTGGCATAAAATGTAATTTGAATTGTTCTTTTGCACCACTGCCTTCACCATAATGTACTGCACTTGTGATCTAATAAAATAAAAAGTAGAATTAACTCACCAGGTTCTGTAAGATGGAGCGTAGACTGAGGAAGTGTCTGGATGTATCCAGCAAGACGCCCCGGTGGGCAAACCTGGGGTAGTCACGCACCTCCGTGTCATTGATCTGGTGCTGAAGGTGAGGAAATCAATCAACTTTCTGAATAAATACAATCTTTTTGGCATTATACAAGATAGTGCATTTAATGATGCTGCCAATCTGAACATTTATGAATAATGAAGCCAGTGACATAGTCGTGGCTTCTCAGAGGGGGCACTTTATATAGCTCTATCAAAGGCTGTAAAATCAAGTTAACTATCGGACTTTTATCTGTACAACTTACCTAAATTTAGGAATAATGTTAAGTGTTTTATGAACTTAAATTGACTGTAAGATTATTATGTCACCTTCAGTAATAACCATAACTTACAGTGCCTTCTCCAACTTCATAGACAAGTTGACTGAATGTCTCCAGGCCTCGCAGGACGCCCCAGATGCTGTTCCCAACCAGTTTGGCCAACCCAGACGACACAGTAAGGGCATCTGATGGGCAAATCATAAATCTATTACGAGACTAAATTTTACCATCACTTTCACTGTTTTGTTTGATACACTGGCCGGGTGTAGGGCAGAGTGAAGCATTTATGAAGTACATTAAGAAGTATTTAAACAGCAAGTTAGTAATTTTTTATGGCGAATTATTGTCCTGGTGAGTCGCTGTCATTAATGGCGTACCATAGTTGCAATGCACATGTTGTACTGGTTAATGTTCGCTACTGTACACCTGTAAAAATGGGACAGACTAAATGTTCTCATTTCAATCATTTATTACTCCAAATATTGCTCACTGTGCAGAAATAGTTTGTTCTGTTAATTATTTGCATCTTGTAATGATTGCAGCGACATGGCTCCTCCGAGTTCTATAATACTTGTATGTTCTGGTCGCCCATTCTGCTCAAGTGAATACAGCCGACTGCAACAAACATACACGTGAGCAGCTGTGTAGCTAAAATCATTACAGAAATATATAAAAGTAACAGTAACGAAACATTTTCATGCTGTAAACATAATTTGGACCAATGAATAACTACAATGAGTACAACACGGGCATGGCTAGCTATGTCCACCTTTTCCTTGCCTTGGCCTTGCCTTGGGAAGTTACTCGGCCTGACATGTGTGACATTGTGTCTATTGGATGACAAAACTATGCTGTTAAAAAATTAAATAAATTAAATACATAATAAAACGATTTAAATAAATATTAAATGTAAAAAAAATCCAATTTATTTGTAAACATACATGACTCGTCCATGTCGAGTGATGGATAACCTATCTCGGCACACTCCTGTCCGACTTCCACATCGAGGCTTCCAAGACCAACTTCCCCGCCAGCTTCATATAGATTCTCCTGTTCCCATGCCTGCACACTGGGTTCACCCTTCTCCTGGAACCTTAACACGTCATCCGTGTACAACGGTACTGCCTTGCTGTTGGCAGTCGTTCGAAATGTCAACTTGTAATAGCGAACAAACGCCGCCCGTAATATTTCACAGTCCTTGCCCGCAACGCGAAACTGAAAAGTATCGGCGTTCACAGACTGCACGTTTGTGCCGGGTATGTAGCTTTGTGGCAGAGGCCACGGTTGGCCGACCGTCTGCTGAACGCCAGGGTAGCTAGTGCAGTGTGGAAGATGTAGCCATAAAAACGTAAGACCTAAATACACGAAATGCGAGGAAATTGCACCGACAACACCCCCTGAGAACGCCATGTTACGAGTCACATAAACGCCACGTGACATAAGTCAGGGTATCACATGAGGTTCATGTGACTCGACTCGACTAGTAACCTGCTGGCGTGCTTTAGGGATTTTAAATGGAATTCTTGTTTTGACACTTATATTTTTGTTTCGTTTAAATCATGTTTTTAATTTCTAAGAATGTTGTTTTGTTGACAAAATTATTATACATTTGTCTTTTTTATAACAAACAACTACAGTTTTCCAAAGGTACATTAGTCAATTAACATTGTCATTATATATATAATATAAGTACAAGTACAACGCCATCGACAATTAACGTGTTTAGTCGGCTTGAGCGCGCCAACGGGAATATACTTATATAGGGCATAACGCAGACTGATAAACCATATGGCATTAATTATTGCAATTTACCAATTCTAACAAATACTTGCAGTTTAACTAATTCTTCAGTGTATCAAATAAAACAATGAAAGTGATAGTATAGTTTAGTTTCATGATAAAATGTATGATTTGTTAATCAGATGCCCTTAATTACAGTCTGTCGTCTGGGTCGGCCAAACTGGCAGGGAACAGCATCTGGAACGTATTGCGCGGCCTTCAACTTGTCTATGAAGTTGGAAAAGGAAATTAAGCCCTGGTTAAATTATTACTGAAAGTGACTTAATAATCTTCAGTCAATTCATGTTCATAAAACAGAGCAGAACGCTTAACATTATTCCTAAATTTGGGTACTGTATTACCCCACATTGTACAGTATTTACCCTTTTCTTTGTGGTTTTTGATAGAGCTATAATATTTTTTATTGAGTAGCCATGATTATATATCGATCACTGGCTTCACAAGTGGCCACATCAGAATCACCGTAAACAAACATTATTGTATAATACCCAGAATATTGTATTTATTCAGAAAGTTGATTGATTTTCTCACCAACAGCACGAGCACAATGCTCTGTGACTTCAGGCTCTAGTACGTGATAGTCATTGTGTTGTGTGACTTGGCCCCATTGAGAGTCACTGTAGGTATGTGTTGTGTGATTTCAGGCCCCATTGAGAGTCATTGTATTGTGTAACTTCAGGCCCCATTGAGAGTCATTGTGTTGTGTGACTTCAAGTCCCATTGTTTATGCAAAACTGGTACAATACTACATACAGAGGTGAAATAATATAAATATATTCTTCATAAGTATACTTTATATGGCTGCAGACTGGGTTTACATTATGTTCTAATTTTCAGTGCAATTGTTTGTAATTGTTTTGTGTGTGTGTGTGTGTGTGTGTGTGTGTGTGTGTGTGTGTGTGTGTGTGTGTGTGTGTGTGTGTGTGTGTGTGTGTGTGTGTGTGTGTGTGTGTGTGTGTGTGTGTGTGTGTGTGTGTGTGTGTGTGTGTGTGTGTGTGTGTGTGTGTGTGTGTGTGTGTGTGTGTGTGTGTGTGTGTGTGTGTGTGTGTGTGTGTGTGTGTGTGTGTGTGTGTGTGTGTGTGTGTGTGTGTGTGTGTGTGTGTGTGTGTGTGTGTGTGTGTGTGTGTATGCAATTAAACACTTGATAAACATGTGGCCACATTTCGTTTATCAGGAATTTTGTAAAATATCCATTTTACTTGACTTCTCTTGGTTTGACTGAAAGGTATCAACTATGGAAACAATCATAAGCCTGTAATAGAACATGTCCACATTACAGAATTATCAATGTAATGACTGATATTTGAAGGTTGGTTGAGATTGTGGCTAAGAAGAACATGAGTTCCATCGTGTGGCAGGAAGTGGTCGATGATGGCATGACGGACACGCAGACATTGGGGGTCAGTGGTGTGAAGGTAAGACAATTGGACATTGGTCAAACAACTTTTGTCCATTACTTCACCACATCGTTCTTAAAGGTGGCGAAGGAGACTAAATGAAAGGTACAGAGATACCAACTTTTCAAACTAAGACAGCTTTACAAACTAAAACATCAAAACCAACTTTTCATACTGAGACACCAACGTTACACACTGGAAAACCACCTTTATACATTGAAACACTGACTATGCAAATTGAAGTGTGCAGTGTACGACAGGCGCAAGGAGCCTACCGTCACTGTTGTCACAATGCTTCCAGAGGATGGCATGATTACGAGGTCCAGAATATTCCTGATGGCATGTGTGGGAAGACGAACGTGCTGTTGGAAGTTCGTGGTATGTAGAAGATCAGATAAATCGTCGGAGTCTTTGGTTCTGGACTTTCCATAGTGGATGTCATAATCGTCCAGAATGATTAGTCCTGTCAGTTGTGCTATGAAAAGTTCCATGAAGTTGGTGAACTCTGTCAAAGTTACCTCGGGTTGAAGTAATCCCGGGGTCACAATTCCATATAGAAAAGTTACCCTGGGGTTCCTTTTCTATACCAGGGGTCACTTTTCCATACCACACCGGATACCAATTCTTGTGTCAGATTTTTTACAACTGATTACCAGAAATCTCTTACAGTTGATCATGTTTTCACACAAGCGTAATAATGATGTTTACATTATAGTCAAGATTAACTGGTTACATTCCAAATATTATGGTAGTGGTAGATTACATTTTAGCATATTGGTGTATGTCACTAGTGTGGTCAACTATGCCTCAATGAAGTAGTATAATACATGTTGACCATGTGCTGTATGTTATGTAGTGTTTGTTATATTATAAAATATGAACGGTGTAACTTGTCTCTGGGCCGTCTTTAACCACATACGCAATGCAAGCCTCTTCTTGACATATTTGACTGTACGTACATGCTAACCTCAGGCATTGTCTACTTTGGTTTATTTTTGATATAAGGTTTTTCTCAATAATTTTTTTATTGTTGGTGTGCATGACCCACAAAATAAGATTTACACATCACTGTACAAACATGTTATGTTGCTTTTTCCACGTGTTACTACACTGTGCTGCCACCTGGCAAACACACCAAGTAACAAATATTTGTGATCTTCATGACTTGTGGCTTGTATATCACCTTTCATGTCGTTTGTTGGAATTGCTGTCTAGTAAATGGCAAGTTTGTGTTTTATTCGTCTATGGTTTACATTGGTGTCAGTATTGCTGGCTAAGTGGTATGCCCCAATATCTTGTCATGGAAGAACACTCAGGTTTTCTGGGCTGTCATAATTATAATGTATAGTGGTTAATTATGTGGGAAAACTGCATGATTTAAGCTGTGATATAAAAATGTAACAAGATTATTTTGATTTGTTGTATACATGACTTATTTTGTAACAAAACAGTCTTCTTTAGCATTTGCTGTGATCATGGTGGTTTGTAGATTGTGTTACTGGTACAAAAAATGGAACCTCTTGTGTAGGTATATAAAAAATATTATTTAACCGCAATAAATGTGCGTAATATGCCACAAAATGTGTCGTCACTGTTGTTGAATTTAACGGTAATGATAAAGACCTTCCCAACAAGTGTTGTACTAATTTTCTCTAAGGAAGAGAAGAAACAGTTTTTGCAGGCACAGCTGTGTAGAATTAAGAAAATATTATACACAGCAGTATTGTATTGTTTTCTGTACAATATTCTGCTAGGCTGTGTAGAATTCTATACAAATCTAAAAAAAATTGAACTAGATGTAAACTATTTCTATAGAATCTGTAGTTTTCTATAAAACAAATTCTACTATGCCCTGTATAATCATAGACTTTTTGCTTAGGGAAACAAGCGTGATATTATTTCCCTTTTAAATAAAATAAGTATTGGATACCTTGGGGGTAGAACCTGTTTCTGTTTGGAAAGCAAGCACCAGATCTTTATTCCATAACATTCAATATGTATAATACAATAAGTTATTATTAAATTATATACATATTTGTTCTTGTGTGCAGATTGTTGTTAATAAACCAGATATTCTTGCTTAGACTAAACATCAGGCAGAATAAAATGTTACAAGACAACCAGAGTGCTGTAATGACAGATTGTTTTGGAATATTTCATATAATATATGGTACATCTCGTCCACAAAAATCAACATATAAGCAAGTGCGTCAATTGACAAAAAACATTTTAACATTCAGAAATCTACTGGCCAATGCTGATTACTCAACTGTATTATCCACTGCTGGTGCAAATAAAACATATGAAAACTTTATGCTAATATATACACTTTTTTAAAAATCTTGTCCAGTGAAATACGTCAGTCAACAGAAAATATATTAAACGAGAACCTTGGATTACATCAGGCATTTTGACTTCATCAGTAAATAAAGCGAAATTACATAGAATAAAAATTAAATAGACCTAATCCAGAAATGGTAAACAAGTATAAAGAGTACTGCAGAGTTTTCAATAAGATTAAATGAATAAGGAAAACTAAATACTTGACGAAGATGTTAGATGAACGTAAGCACAATATCAAAGAAATATGGGCTATATTACGACAAGCAATATATGAAGACTGCTCTAAATTACCTGAAACCTTCATTTATATATCAAGAGAAATCAAACCTAAATAAAATTGCAGAAGAATTTAACACTTCATTGGAATAGGGAAATCAGTGATTCAGTGGCTCCCCCTGTTAAACAGTTTGATACACACCTCCCAAGGAAACTATCCTGTAACTTTGGTCATGCGTCCCTCATACACTACTGAAATTGTAAGACCAGTGCAAAAACTTAAAAAACTAAATGTAGCGAAGGATTCGATGGTTTATCCACTAAACTATTGCAAGCAACAATATATGAAATAGCCATTCCACTCGAGCATATAATAAATAAATCCTCTGTTACAGGCATTGTCCCTGTTAACTTAAAAGTTGCAAAAATAATTCGTTTTTAAATCTGGAAACAACAAAATGTTTAATAATTATAGACCCATAAGTATTTTACCTGCTTTTTAAAAGGAAATTTTTTTTTTAAAGATTATGTTTTTAGATAAAACAATGTTTTATATAAACATCAGTACGGGTTACGTGCTAAAAACTACTATCCATCCAATACTGCATCTGCTCAAGGATATTGCAGAGGCAAATGATAAAATAACAAAAGATCTTACACTGGCTGTGTTATTGGACCTCTCAAAGGCATTCGATACAATTAATCATGACACTTTATTGTACAGATAAAATGTTTATGGAATTAGGGGAATAAGTAATAAATGGTTTGCCAATTACCTATCAAATCATAAACAATACACCAAGATACATAAATGTAAATCGTCTCAAAAACAACAATAAATGGAGTACAAGGTTCCATATTAGGATACTAATTTATATAAACAATATAAAAAATTCAACATGTTTAAAGTTATTGTCTTTCGCTGATGATACAACTGTTTACTAATCATATCCATATATTGATATTAACACTTCAATTAATAATACAAACCAGGAACTGAAACATATGACTGGCTTTGTGCCAATAAATTATCTTTAAATAATGAAGACAAACTTTTGCATATTTAGCCCCCCAAATAGTAAATACCAGGTAGACAATTGTATTACAATAAATAATTAAATTATTAAACATGACAAGGAAGACTTGGTGAACTTTTTAGGAATATATATTGATAAACATTTAACATGGAATAAACATATTAACATAATCAGCTCTAAAATATCTAGAGCAATTTTGCAATTAACTGAGGGAAACATTTTTTAACCACACAATGCATTAAATCTCTCTACTATAACTTAATCCAAAGTCACATAACATATGGAATACAAACATGGGGAAATGGAAATTCAATAAGGGAGTTAGACATTTTACAAAAATGGGCTATACAAATATTATATAAACATTATTTTTGTTTGTATCACATCATTTTGTTATTAATGTTGTTGTAGTTGCAACAATAAAATTTTATTGATTGATTTGATTGATTGATTGACAGAATAAGAGAGACTACAGATGCAGAGGCAAAATATTTTATTAATCCACCCAAACTTTTGTCTAAAATGGATCACAAAAGCAAACTACCACCACATGCACAACACCTACAGATAGCACTACACATGAATAAGTGTTCTAATGTAGCATTACAAATATAAAATATTATTCATTTGAAAAATGTAAATGCTGTTGGGAGAAATCAAGAATATCACGAGCAGTGATACATGAAGGTTGGGGGAACTCTGCTGTCTATTTACGTAAATTGGGTCATTACATTTAAAGATCTGTAGTTAATTAGATAGCTGTATCATTTAGTGTGCAAAGTTATTCTTGAAAATTAGCTGTATCATTAGATAAAAATCTAAACAAATTAAAATGTATTATCTTAAAAAAAATTCAAGAATAACTTTGAACACTAAATGATACAGCTAATTTTCAAGAATAACTTTGCACACTAAATGATACAGCTATCTAATTAACTACAGATCTTTAAATGTAATGACCCAATTTACGTAAATAGACAGCAGAGTTAGAGTACTAACAGTTCCCCCAACCTTCATGTATCACTGCTCGTGATATTCTTGATTTCTTCCAACAGCCATTCATTTATATAATTAGTATCCACCGTGAAATGATGCTGACACTGATCATGCAAAGAAAGGTCTTGTCATTTCACAGATCATTAATACATGTAACAAAATAGTATCACATCTAATGTTGGGCAAAGCACTTTTGGGGAAAATGATCTTGTTTAGATCACAGAAATATTTTTACACAGATCACATCGTAAAGGAAGTTTATTTTATTCAGTATCATTATCACAGTGGGTCTTTATATAATTGTGTAAAGCATGATTACATGATGGTCAACCTCAGTGGTGGAGTAGACATTGGTTAACAATGGTCACAACATCACAGGCAGTATAACACGATTAACAGTGACACTTAACGAATATACAACTAAAATAGTAATGGAACAAAACTGTCTTGCTAATAACAAAAACAAAGTCATGGAATGTAAGTAAAGTTAAAACACATAAGAAAATATATCCACCGTGATATGTCTGAGAATAACCACCCCATTGTCAATGGATATGTTCCTAAAAAGAAAGTAAAAATATGATCCCCTGAATAACTAGACTCAATAAACACACTAAGCAGCAGCAACAACGAACGAGTGACACAGTAGTTCATGTGGCGTTGACCACAGGCCCAATAATGGCTACTTCACTGGCCCGGGTCGTACTCGTAGCGGCAGCGACCTGGGCCACTCACTGGCTCCGCTTGCAGGCCGCGACTGAAACACAACAAATGGCATTACTCCACGTACTTGTATGCAAGCAGAGATCATTGCTTAGAGGTACTGTGAATGTCTGTTTACATTTATTTATTTCTGTACACGCATGCACAAACAAGTATGAACACTACATACAAAGACTAACTCCTGGTACATCATGGTCTATGTATTCTAGCTCGAATACATTAGGGTTTAGACAACCTAGCTCTAATACATCGCAGCTTAGACAATCATAGCTCTAATACATTGGGGTTTATGCAATAATCCTAGCTCTAATACGTTGGGGTTTAGACAATCCTAGCTCTAATATGTTGGGGTTTAGACAATCCTAACTTTAATTCAAGCTTGAATTATAATAATAAAACCTGGCTAGCTTTGTAATTGAATGTTAACAAAACAAAACAGACCACACTATTTAGCTTCCATCATTCAATAGCAAACAAAACCTTTATCTAAAGGCACTTATTATTTAGAGTCTGGGTGTTCCTTCAAAACCTGCATAAATGGTGTGATTATGATGATGCATGTTGAAACATTTTATAACATATCCAAAAGGTTTTCCCCAGTAGAAGTTTTCGCCATCTTCTCAAGATGGCTTTGACGTGCTGGTAGAACGACGTCATTGTAGACATGTGGAAATTTGCAGTTTCCCTCGTTTCGATTGATCGCTGCCTTTGTATGTGTGTCTTATGTATCCATATGGCTTCTTTCATTTGTTCTGTGTGACTCCCTGTCTACAACTTTGACTCACTCTCAGTCTATCAGATGGTTCTTGGTGGCTGTGTGGTCTGCGAGGGTGGACTCTTGGTGAATTCTTCACATCTTTCTTGTGTTCATCTAGTTTGGTCTTAAACAATCTTCCTGTCTCTAGTATGTACGATGACGTCATCTGACCAGGACATCATTAGTACTGACAAAGCTGTCTTGAGAAGATGGCAAAAACTTCTACTGAAGTAAAAACCTTTTGGATATGTTAAAAGAAATGTTTCAACATGAAAACAAACTATCCTGAGGAATGTTCAATATTATGATAACAAGCATGAAAAGCGTGTGGCAAAGTGAAAGTACTGGGAAGGCAGATCGTTGTACATTAAAGAGAAACAAGTCATGGTTTGGGACCTATGCACCTATAATAGTTAATAAAACCACAATTAAGATTGTCATACCGGTGGTTTACTAGGAAAACCTTGTTGAACACAGAGCATCTTTATTTCATGGGCCACGGCGAACTGTTAGAACTAAGATAACCCTATGTCACAAGTGTCTGTAGTTTGACAATATTTGCTCACCAAATGAAATCTATTTGTAAACACCTAATCCTATACATACTTGCCAATAAGGTATGGCCATGCTGTTTGTCTACTCAGTTTATGCGACATATTTTGGCCTTTGTTCACTAAACTTCTCAACTTCTGACTAAGCAGCCTGCTTGATTGAGAGTTTCCATTGCTTCGTTGTACCTGTTGCCCGTCCAATCTCGGTCCATGTCGATAAACGCTCTGTTTTCTCTATGTAAATTCTAATGTTTAATAATGATGTATTAAAACCAAAATATAATAGTAAATATTAATAAAACAAGGATGTCAGCAAGCAGTGCCAATTCCTTCCAGACCGACGAAGTATGACAGTGAATGTCTTGGTGTGAGTAGATTAGTGAAGTATGACAGTAAATGTCTTGATGTGAGTTGATTAGTGAAGTGTGACAGTGAATGTCATGGTGTGAGTAGATTAGTGAAGTATGATAGTGAATGTCTTGAGGTGAGCAGATTATTGAAGTATGACAGTGAATGTCTTGGAGTGAGTAGACTAATGAAGTATGACAGTGAATGTCTTGGGAGTGAGTAGATTACTGAAATATGAGAGTGAATGTCTTGGTGTGAATAGATTAATGAAGTACGAGAGTGAATGTCTTGGTGTGAGTAGATTAATGAAATATGACAGTGAATGTCTTGGTGTGAGTAGATTAATGACGTATGAGAGTGAATGTCTTGGTGTGAGTAGATTAATGAAATATGACAGTGAATGTCTTGGTGTGAGTAGATCAGTGAAGTACGAGAGTGAATGTCTTGGTGTGAGTAGATTAATGAAATATGACAGTGAATGTCTTGGTGTGAGTAGATCAGTGAAGTACGAGAGTGAATGTCTTGGTGTGAGTAGATTAATGAAATATGAGAGTTAATGTCTTGGTGTGAATAGATTAATGAAGTACGAGAGTGAATGTCTTGGTGTGAGTAGATTAATGACGTACGAGAGTGAATGTCTTGGTGTGAGTAGATTAATGAAATATGACAGTGAATGTCTTGGTGTGAGTAGATCAGTGAAGTACGAGAGTGAATGTCTTGGTGTGAGTAGATCAGTGAAGTACGAGAGTGAATGTCTTGGTGTGAGTAGATTAATGAAATATGACAGTGAATGTCTTGGTGTGAGTAAATTAATGAAGTACGAGAGTGAATGTCTTGGTGTGAGTAGATTAATTAAATATGACAGTGAATGTCTTGGTGCGAGTAGATTAATGACGTACGAGAGTGAATGTCTTGGTGTGAGTAGATTAATGAAATATGACAGTGAATGTCTAGGTGTGAGTAGATTAGTGAAGTATGACAGTGAATGTCTTGGAGTGAGTAGATTAGTATGACAATGAAAGGCAACAGGCAGGAACAGCCAGCCTTAGAGAGTGCGGCTGCCAGCGTGAGATTGAGAGATGATATGGTAGAGCCACTGCCAACGTGGGATTGAGAGCTGATTTGGTAGAGCCACTGTCAGTTCAGTGGAGGAGAAATTTACATAAAGCGAACCTGATGAGACGACATCTGTGCTCCTCCAGACGAGTCTCTGCAGCTCCAACGTCCTTCACCTCCTCCGCACTCCATAGTCGCTCTGCAACGGCGGAGCCACGTGGCCTGAAGTCACAAAACACATGATTCACAGTTAGATCTGAAGTCGCACAACACAATGATTCTCAGTTTGGTCTGAAGTCACACAACACAATGATTCTCAGTTAAGCCTGAAGTCGTCATACAACACAACGATTCTCAGTTAAGCTTGAAGTCACACAACACAATGATTCTCAGTTAGGTCTGAAGTCATACAACACAATGATTATCTGCTAGGTCTGAAGTCAAACGACACAATGATTCTGTGTTGGATCTGAAGTCACACAACACAATGTTTATCTGCTAGGCCTGAAGTTACACAACACAATGATTCTCAGTTTGGTCTGAAGTCATACAACACAATGATTCTCAGTTAGGTCTGAAGTCATACAACACAATGATTCTCAGTTAAGCCTGAAGTCACACAACACAATGATTATCTGCTAGGCCTGACATCAAACAACACAATAATTATCTGCTAGGTCTGAAGTCAAACAACACAATGATTATCTGTTAGGTCTGAAGTCATACAACACAACGATTATCTGCTAAGTCTGAAGTCAAACAACATGATGATTCTCTGTTTGGTCTGATCGTACTATAATGGAGCTAGTGTTATGTATTTTACGCTACTCCTCCTAGACGCATTGCACCTCAGGCCCCAAACTTTCAAGGGTTCAGCCACTCCCCCCCAGGAATAACATTATTTTTTTTAGAAATTCCACATGGATTAGCGTCCCCATCATCACCCTAATTGACTATGGCTCAGCTGTGTTTGTAGTGCTCTCTGGCACATCAAACAAAGGACTTGGTTGGTTGGTGGCGGCCTCTTTGGATTGTGCACGTTTCATAACAGGCCTAGTCCCACTAAAATAACTTACCTTGGTAATTAATTAGCATATAGATAACTGTATAATGCACACCCATGGTAAGATTTTGTTAATTGTCAAGATCAAGATGTATTACTGTTGATCCGCACGATCTATTTGTTCAATGTTGGCTCACATGATGTGAAAATATACAGATAATGTAATCAGGTAGCAGCTATGGCTTAGGGGAGGGTGGGAGGGAAGGAGAGGGAGTGAGGGGAAGGGAGAGGGAAAGAAGGGAGGGATGGCAGATGGGAAGGGTGGAGAGGAAGAGGGAGGGGGACGGAGGGAGAGTTTGAACCATGAAATATTAAATGCCCATTCTGAAATGAACCACTTATGAACAATTAAGTTACCCTGTCCGGAGGACGAGTATTTTTACTAGTACTTTTTAATTAACCTACCAAGTCCTTGAGATGACGTTGGTGCTGTCAACCCACTCCCCCCACATACACAGCTCTCCACCAATCACAAGCTCTTTCTGCTTGCTCGTTCCTATGGCAACAGACACACCATACTTGTTGATGAAAACACCAAATACATTGTAAAAACATTATTATTACAAGATTGGAGACCATATCATAAAAAGGACATAGATACGCTTGAAAGAATACAGAGGAGAGCAACTAAAATTATTCCAGAACTGAGAATGAGAACAAAAGTTTATTTTTGACCCCAAAAAATAACAAATAATGAAACAATAGAGATGTGCATTTACACAAATAAAATATATACACATATATAATAATACTAGTGTGCATACATCTTTATTTGAAACCAGTATAGATAACCATAATTAATTAAAACAAAAACCTATTAATGTTAAAACAAGTAGGGATCAGTGGCTCCCATTAAGATATACTGTCGAGAGATCTTAGTTATGAAAAATGTTTGAAAGAATGTGGTTTAACAACCCTAAAGACAAAGCGGTTAAAAAGAGATCAAATTTAAGTTTTTACGATACTGAATGGGTATAAAAAAATTGATAGAAATTTTTTTCTCACTCAAGAAAGATAATAGAACTAGAGGACATAGGGTAACATTAGTAAAGGATCAATGTAGATTGGATATCAGGAAGTACTCATTCTCACAGAGGACAATCAATGAATGGAACAAATTATCTACAGATTGTGTAACTGCTAGCAGCGTGAATATGTTTAAAAACTAGTTTAACACATACGTCAGGAGGCGGATTACACAGATTAAAAATGTTGGACTCTCGACAAGCCAATGGCTTCCTTGTCCACTTGCCATCTGGGCTTTTGCCTTGTACGGCAATCTTGTTTAATCTTGTTAAACTCAGGCCTGTCCTCAGGATTTTGAAAACGGGGTACACAATGCACTGTGATTTCTGGGATGATTTCTAAAATATTTTTACAAATCCTCTCAAAAACGGGTGGAGAGGGCATGTAATGTAAAAGGATAATGCACTGAAGAAATAAAATTTTATAATTATCTTGAGGTAAACGCAACACAACTAGTAGCAAACCAGGCAAAATACCAAATTGCTGAGTGATAACATGAAATAGTATCATTGTAAGTATTCTCCACTGTACAGACCATTGAAGTTCTGTGGGTCGCACTTGTAGAAGATCTTCCAGTCACTTCCGTAGCTGATGTCATTGAGATACCAGCAGGACGAGAGGATGGCACGGTACCCGAGTTTTGTGACTTTGGCAAGCTCAGCCTCTTGTCCATCTTTCCACACCTCCACAACAGTGTCTGGTTTCACCTGGCACAAGTACAACAGTGTCTGACTTCATCTGGCACAAGTACAACGTCTGACTTCACCTGGCACAAGTACAACAGTGTCTGACTTCATCTGGCACAAGTACAACAGTGTCTGACTTCACCTGGCACAAGTACAACAGTGTCTGACTTCATCTGGCACAAGTACAACAACGTCTGACTTCACCTGGCACAAGTACAACAGTGTCTGACTTCATCTGGCACAAGTACAACAGTGTCTGACTTCACCTGGCACAAGTACAACAGTGTCTGACTTCACCTGGCACAAGTACAACAGTGTCTGACTTCACCTGACACAAGTACAACAGTGTCTGACTTCACCTGGCACAAGTACAACAGTGTCTGACTTCACCTGGCACAAGTACACAGTGTCTGACTTCACCTGACACAAGTACAACAGTGTCTGACTTCACCTGACACAAGTACAACAGTGTCTGACTTCATCTGGCACAAGTACAACAGTGTCTGACTTCACCTGGCACAAGTACAACAGTGTCTGACTTCACCTGGCACAAGAACAATGGTGTCTGACTTCACCTGGCACAAGTATAACAGTGTCTGGCTTCACCTGGCACAAGAACAACAGTGTCTGGCTTCACCTGGCACAAGTACAACAGTGTCTGACTTCACCTGGCACAAGAACAACAGTGTCTGGCTTCACCTGGCACAAGAACAACAGTGTCTGGCTTCACCTGGCACAAGTACAACAGTGTCTGACTTCACCTGGCACAAGAACAACAATGTCTGGCTTCACCTGGCACAAGTACAACAATGTCTGGCTTCACCTGGCACAAGTACAACAGTGTCTGACTTCACCTGGCACAAGTACAATGTTCAAAAACCAATCTTCACATAATTCAATTACGTGTTTACAATATTGCTCAAAACTGATTACAAGTGTTTGTAAAGTTGGTGTTTGAATTTGAGTTTGTATAACATGGTATTTCAATGTGTAAAGGTGGTTTTCCAGTTTTCCAGTGCGTGAAGTTGGTGTTTGGTTGTAAAGCTGTCTTAGTTTGAAAAGTTGGTGTCTCTGTACATTTAATTTTAGTCTCCACTACTACCTTTAAGAAAGATGTGGTGAACTGATGGACAAAAGTTCTTTGACCAATGTCCACCTATCCTATATTCACACCTCTGACCCCCCAATGTCCACTTGTCTTATCTTCACACCACTGACCCCTCAATGTCCACTTGTCTTATCTTCACACCACTGACCCCAATGTCCACTTGTCTTATCCTCACACCACTGACCCCTCAATGTCCACTTGTCTTATCTTCACACCATTGACCTCCAATGTCCATTTGTCTTATCTTCACACCATTGACCCCAATGTCCACTTGTCTTATCTTCACACCACTGACCCCCCAATGTCCACTTGTCTTATCCTCACACCATTGTCCCCCCCAGTGTCCATTTGTCTTATCTTCACACCATTGACCCAATGTCTACTTGTCTTATCTTCACACCATTGACCCCCAATGTCCACTTGTCTTATCTTCACACCATTGACCCCCAATGTCCACTTGTCTTATCTTCACACCATTGACCCCCAATGTCCACTTGTCTTATCTTCACACCACTGACCCCCCAATGTCCACTTGTCTTATCCTCACACCATTGACCCCCCAATGTCCACTTGTCTTATCTTCACACCACTGACCCCAATGTCCACTTGTCTTATCTTCACACCACTGACCCCTCAGTGTCCACTTGTCTTATCTTCACACCACTGACCATCCAATGTCCACTTGTCTTATCCTCACACCATTGCCCCCCCAGTGTCCATTTGTCTTATCTTCACACCACTGACCCCTCAGTGTCCACTTGTCTTATCTTCACACCATTGACCCCCAATGTCCACTTGTCTTATCTTCACACCATTGACCCCCAATGTCCACTTGTCTTATCCTCACACCACTGACCCCTCAATGTCCAATTGTCTTATCTTCACACCACTGACCATCCAATGTCCACTTGTCTTATCCTCACACCATTGTCCACCCCCCAATGTCCACTTGTCTTATCTTCACACCATTGACCCCAATGTCTACTTGTCTTATCTTCACACCACTGACTCCCCGATGTCCACTTGTCTTATCTTCACACCATTGTCCCCCAATGTCCACTTGTCTTATCTTCACACCACTGACTCCCCAATGTCCACTTGTCTTATCTTCACACCATTGACTCCAATGTCTACTTGTCTTATCTTCACACCACTGACTCCCCGATGTCCACTTGTCTTATCTTCACACCATTGACCCCCAATGTCCACTTGTCTTATCTTCACACCACTGACCCTCCCAATGTCCACTTGTCTTATCTTCACACCACTGACCCCCCAATGTCCACTTGTCTTACCTTCACACCACTGACCCCCCCAATGTCCACTTGTCTTATCTTCACACCATTGACCCCCAATGTCCACTTGTCTTATCGTCACACCACTGACCCCCCCAATGTCCGCTTGTCTTATCTTCACACCACTGACTCCTCCCCCAAATGTCCACTTGTCTTACCTTCACACCATTGACCCCCTAATGTCCGCTTGTCTTATCTTTACACCACTGACCCATCAATGTCCACTTGTCTTACCTTCACACCATCATCGACCACTTCCTGCCAAACAATGGAACCCATGTTCTTCTTCGCCACAATCTCAACCAACCTTCAAAAATCAGTCATTATATTGATAATTCTTTCAATCAAGCCATTCAATCAAGCCATTCAATCAAGCCTTTCTATCAAGCCTTTCTATCAAGCCTTTCAATCAAGCCTTTCTATCAAGCCTTTCTATCAAGCCTTTCAATCAAGCCTTTCAATCAAGCCATTCAATCAAGCCTTTCAATCAAGCCATTCAATCAAGCCTTTCTATCAAGCCTTTCAATCAAGCCTTTCAATCAAACCAAGAGAAGTCATGTAAAACAGATATTTTGCAAAATACCTGACAAATGAAATGTAACCATGTTTATCAAGTGTTTAATTGCATATGTAAACACAGAAAACAATAACAAACTGCAATGAAAATTAGAACTGGCTAAACATAATGTAAACCCAGTCTGCAGCCATACAAAGTATACTTATGATGAATATATTTATATTATTTTACCTCTGTATGTAGTATTCTTCTAGTTTTGCATAGTCCTTGCCCATTCCTGTTTTGTTCATGAACTTTGTGATGTCTGGGTTGCTTTCCCTGGGAGAACACAAATAGAGAACCATTCACCACCATCAGCATTAGTATTAAAAGTAACTCCATAAATAAGTACAAGACATTTGTTTTCATTAAATTAGGATGACTCTGATTTTAGTATTTAAGTTTTTAAGTTTACATTACAATCTACATCTACTTTGTTAATATCTAGTCACCATTCGCTAACCAAAATAAATGTAAACATAACTTGGTGACAATTGACACAGCCACACCTACCAGCAGCCAAAGGGGACCTCGTCCCCACCAAGGTGGAAATAGTGGTCCGGAAAGACCTCGGACAATTCCGCCACCAGTCCCGTCAAGAATGTGTAGGTAGAGTTGACAATGGGATTGATGGGTCCGTAGTTGCCACTGAACACGCCCTTTGAGTAGCACTTGGTGAGTAGGTCTGGCTGACCTTTGCCCCATGACTCAGAGTGACCTATATGATGTGTAGAAGGTAATATCAGATCAATTCAACATTCTACATAATATCAAATGTCATCTAAAATTACAATTTTCAAATCTTACTGGTTAAAGATTCTTCTTTTTCTTCTTCCATTAAACGGCCAACATCATTATGTTGATGATTCTGTCGTTCAGCGCCTCTCACGTGCCGGGAATTGGTGGGTTAGAGATAGAGACCACCACTCTGAGTCCACAACAGGTTACACATTTACCCCCTGTGTGGGATCTTTTACTTCCCCTGGCATAGACACCAGGTAGATTCACACATTAGTTACACACTGAAGAGGTCTAATTAATAACGACGACACTAAGTAAATAGAGATGTTTAAAGCAAAACAAGTCATGATTTTCGGTCTATGCACCTACAAGAATTACTAAAACATAACCATTTGTAACTAATATTAAGAAAATCATGCCAATGGTTTACTAGGAAAACCTTGTTGAACACACAACATCTTAATTTCATGGGCCGCGCCCTACTGTTAGATAACACTATGCCATAAGTGCGATATTCTGGCAATATTTGGTCACCAAATTAAAATACATTCGTATACCACCAATTCCTATTCTTGCCAATAGGATATGGCAATGCTATTTGCATCCAAACTCAATTGATGTAATATGTTTTGACCTTTGCTTACTAAACTAGTGTTCTTTCTGGCAAAATAACATGTTTGTTTGAGACTTTGCATTGGTTCTGTGTATGCTGGCCTCCCTTAATACATCACTTTAGTCTAGGTCATACCAATTTTATAGAACTATGCATGCGCTTAGCGGTCATGCTGGTTAACACGTCAGCCGTTGGTCATTCGGAGAAATGACCAGATTCTCCAACTTTTAGAACACATTCTGATTAACCACTGGCGTGATATTCTTGATTTTAGTTGCACATGGTTAGTTTTTATTATCTCTTTTTGGTGCATAGCCCTCAATCCATGACTTTTGCTTCGCTTTAATATGTAAACAGTTTTCATTTTTCGTGCGAATCAGGGGTGCTGCCACATACCAGGGCTGTCAAACTCTGGAACTACCCGGATGCCCCGCAGACGCGCATACTCAATGACCGTCTTCACATCTTCCTGTGTGTACACGTGTGAATACACAGGCTGGTAGGCCCCCTACGAACAATATTTTACAAGTTAAGTTAATTTGCTGAAACAACAAAACGGTGAAATCATCTGTCATATAGGACACAATATTGTAGAGGAAACAAAATAATTAAACAAGTTTTGTCAGACATAACTGTGTTCTTATTAATTTGGAAAACAGTTTTGAATACTGTTGTTGTCATACCTGCTTTCGACCATGTTAAAGTGCTAGTGGGTAGAATATGGAATATAATTAATAACCAGCTATGGGTGAAGAATGCCCAGTGCCTGCAGGGAATTAACTTAACCCTCAACCAATAAAACCTACTGCTGTGTTTGTTCCCAGGCAAGTTATCTGAGGCCATGAATAACGTATAACTACCTGGAGGCTGAGTTCTGGGTAATTCTGACTCTCGTATGGAAATGAAGGGTCATCGACAATGTGCCAATGAAAGACATTCATCTTGTTATACGCCATTGCATCCTGAAAACCAATCATGCAGTAGAGAACACACAAAATAACTAAATGATGAACATTTTATCATACATAACATAAAATATACAAAGACATGAGAGAGGATACGAAGGAGCCCATTACTGTGCATCTTCAAGTTTTGACTATCCATTGGATTGCTGATGTCCAGTCATCTGAAGCAAAACAATGTGCTTGTGCAGGTGCGTGTGTGGAAGGGTGTATGCAAGTACCATAGACATGGTTATTACCAATTACTAATAAATACAACCCAGTTATCAAGTTTTAAAATGTAGGTGTGTTACTGTCAAAATAATGACCACAACAGCATCCTGAACACAACTATAGTTTAAATTCAAGTAAACTTTCAAATGTATTAGTGGCACAAAATGTCATTTGAATTATTTGCATCATTAACTTCATCATAGTGTACCACACTTGTGATCTAAAAAAAATTATAAAAAGTACAATTAACTCACCAGGTTCTGTAAAATGGAGTGTACACTGAGGAAGTGTCTGGATGTATCTAGCAAGACGCCCCGGTGGGCAAACCTGGGGTAGTCACGCACCTCCGTGTCATTTATCTGGTGCTGTAGGTGAGGAAATCAATCAACATTGTGAATAAACACAACGTTTTTGGCATTATACAAGATAGTGCATTAAATGATGCTGCCAATCTGACCATTTACGAATAATGAAGCCAGTGATGTAATCATGGCTTCTCAGTGCTAGGCTAGATTTGGCTAAACAAAAGTTACCCATTTGAGCCAATTTGGCCACTAGCATTTTACTTGCAAAATACATATGCGTTTGTTGTATTGCACATAAAAAATTGGCTAAAGCAATTTTAATTTGGCTAAATAAAAATTGGGGCTAACCAGTTTACATCAGAACTAGCTCAGCAGTGGGGGTACTTTATATAGCTCTATATCAAAAGCTGTAAAGATCAAATTAATTATCTGACTTTTATCTGTACAATCTACCTAAATTTAGGAATAACGTTAAGTGTTTTATGAACAGGAATTGACTGTAAAGGTATGTTCTTATATAGCGCAGTATCCAGTCCGTAGGACTGCTCAAATCGCTTTACACTTCACCCCTGGCAGACCTATTCATTCCAAGGCTATCTCAACTTCTCTGGGAAGCATTCAGCCACGCTGCAATTGCGCGAAGACTATTCATTCACATTTCCACCACTTTCTGTATTGCCAGGTACTCATTTATACAGCTGAGTGAACAGTAGCAACGTGGGTTGATAAAACTTGCCAAAGGTTCGAAGCGACCGCAGTGGGATTTGAAACCGGGTTCTCTCGATTGAGAGTCCGGCCTTCTAACCGGTATGCTATCGCTGCCCACATACCTGTAAGATTATTAAGGTACTTTCAGTGATAACCAGGACTTACAGTTCCTTCTCCTACTTCATAGACAAGTTGACTGAATGTCTCCAGGCCTCGCAGGACACCCCAGATGCTGTTCCCAACCAGCTTGGCTGATCCAGACGACACAGTAAGGGCATCTGGTGGACAAATCATAAATCATAGTCATAAATCTGTTATCAGATTAAATTATACCATCACTTTCACTGTTTTGTTTGATACACTAGTGAATAGGACATAGTGAAGCATTCACGAAGTACATTAAGAAGTAATTAAACAGCGAGTTAGTTACTTTTACGAACTGGTGAAATGCTGCCATTAATGGCTTATAACAGTTGCAATGCACATGTTGTACTGGTTAATGCTTAACAGTGTCAACCCTGAAAAAATGGGACAGACTAAATGACTTATTTCAGTCACTTATCTAAATATTGCTTACTCAAGTTACTGTACAGAAGTGTTTCATTCTGTTCTGGATCAGGATAATTTCTCAGCATCTCAATACGATTTAAATAAAAATTTACATTAAATGTACAAAAATCATATTTATTTGTCAACATACATGACTCGTCCATGTCGAGTGATGGATAACCTATCTCGGCACACTCCTGTCCGACTTCCACATCGAGGCTTCCAAGACCAACTTCCTCGCCAGCTTCGTATAGATTCTCCTGTTCCCATGCTTGAACACTGGGTTCACCCTTCGCCTTTAGTTGGAATCTCAACACGTCATCCTTGTACAACGGTGCTGCGTTTCTGTCGGCAGTCGTTCGGAATATCAACTTGAAGTAGCGAACAAACGCCGCTCGCAAGATTTGACAGTCCTTGACCACAACACGGAATTGGAAAGTATCCGCGTTCACAGATTGCACGTTTGTGCCGGGTTTGTAGCTTTGTGGCAGAGGCCACGGTTGGCCGACCGTCTGCTGAACGCCAGGGTAGCTAGTGCAGTGTGGAAGATGTTGTAGCAATAAAAATGTAAGACCTAAATACAGGAAATGCGAGGAAACTGCACCGCCAACACCTTCGGAGGACGCCATGTTACGAGTCACATGAACACCACGTGACCTGTTTCGTCCAGGCCAGGGCGTCACATGAGGTTCATGTGACTCGACTCATAAAATGGCGTGTGTTATGCGTGTTTTGTATCTAGGTCTTACCCTTACGTTTTTATTGCTACATCTGCCACACTGTACCAGTGTTGAGCAGACGGTTGGTCAACCATGGCCTCTACCACAAAGTTACAAACCCGGCACTAATGTGCAAACCTTGAACGCCGATACTTTTCAGTTTCGCGTTGCGGGCAAGGACTGTGAAATATTGCGGGCGGCGTTTGTTCGCTATTACAAGTTGATATTTCGAACGACTGCCGACAGCAATGCAGCACCGTTGGACAGGGATGACGTGTTGAGGTTCCAGCCAAAGGCGAAGGGTGAACCCAGTATTCAGGCATGGGAACAAGAGAGTATATACGAAGCTGGGAATGACCTTGATCTTGGAAGCCTCGACGTGGAAGTCGGACAGGAGTGTGCTGAGATGGGTTATCCATCACTCGACATGGACGAGTCATGTATGGTTACAAATCAAATAAATGGGTTTTAGTTTTGCTTTAAATCGTTTTTAATAATGTTTTATATACCTTATTTTATAAGAGTTGTTTTATTGACATTATATTATGCATACTGTTTTAATTCTTTGTTACGTTTGATAATAAACAACCAGAATTTTCTAGTAGAGTTGCACTGCCAATGTAGTCAACGTAACTACAACATGTGTATGTTAAACCATTAATTACAGCAATTCACTAGTTATTATGACCACTTACAGTTTCATTACTTCACCCTGTCATTCGTGTATCAAAAAACAATGAAAATTATGGTATGATTTAGTCTGATAATAAAATTTATGAATATATGGTTTATGATGTGTTCACCAGATGCCCTTACTGTGTCGGCTGGGTCGGCCAGACTGGTTGGAAACAGCATCTGGGGCATACTGCGAGGCATGGAGACATTCAGTCAACTTGTCTATGAAGTTGGAAAAGGAAATGTAAGTCCTGGTTATTATTTAAATCTTACAGTCAGTTTGTGTTCATAAACACTCACAGAGTTTTTGAACTTATTCCTAATTTTTAGGTACTTTATTACTCTACATTGTACAACATTTACCCATTTCTTTGTGGTTTTTGATAAAACTAACATTTTATATTGAGAAGCCATAATTATGTCACTGGCTTCACAACACAAATGGTCATATTGGAAGTATCATGGAAACACATCATTGTATAATTCCAATAATTTTGTATTTATTGAGTTGATTGATCTCCTCACCTTCAGCACCAGATCAATGACACGGAGGTGCGTGACTACCCCAGGTTTGCTCATCGGGGCGTCTTGCTGGATACGTCCAGACACTTCCTCAGTCTACGCTCCATCTTACAGAACTTGGTGAGTTAATTCTACTGAGTAGATATTATATAATGCTTTGTTTGCAGCATGTACTGTCATTTGATTGTCATGGGTACAATACACTATGATGAAGTACAGCTCTAGGTAAAAGAAATATTCAAATTACATTTTATGCACTAAAATGCCACAGTAATATATTTGAAAGTTTGCTTGGTAGAAATAAATTATGTTTCGTTCCATGTCGTTGAATAACGCTGCTGTTGTGTTCAGGATGCTGTTGTGCTAAATATTTTGACTGTCTGACACCAATATTTAAAGACTTAATAACTGAATTGTATTTGTCAGTACCCACTATCTTACTTGCATGCATGTTAGTGCCCGGCACAGGCCTATAATTTGAGCCCAAGCCCGGCCCGCTATTAGTAGTTAGTATCCCGGCCCAGGCCCGCAAAAAATGTTCAAGCCTAGCCCGGCCCAGGCCTGCAAACTGGAATGTAGGACCTGACCCAGACGGTTATTGTTTGGCCCAGGCCCGGCCCGCATGTTTCAGGCCCCGACCCGGCCCATACCTGCGGGCCAAAGACATGTAAGCCCACGGCCAGCAAGCCTGCAGCCTGCTAAATTTTAAAAAGATAAGCGTATTATTTTATAATAAAAATGAAACAAATAACCTGTAATTGTTTTATTAAATAACATAAAAAAAATAATATATGAACATTGTAGAATGTCTACTAGTCTGCTGTCTACTGTCCGTAGTGTTCTGGATGATTTCTTGACATCCAGCACAACCAACTGTTTCAAACGGACGGATATCCTGAAAAAAAATCTACTTTTCATTGTCAATACTATTAAGTATTATAACATATTTTTATATATGGCTTTAATTTACTGGCTTATGATTAGGGTAGGAGATTTGTTTTTCTAACCCTAACTTAAACCAAATGCAAACCATAACCCTAATTTAAGTTGTTAATTGAATTAGCTCAACTAAGTTAGCTTAATTTAATTAATTATTGTTACTAGTAAGGGCAGTTAATTTGGTATTAATTGATGCTTGAATTAAATGTCACCCAGTGGCATTTCCAGCAGGCCTGAGACAAATCAGGTTCAGACGTGTGAATTAGTACAAGTGTGAAGGAATCAGTACTGGGGAAATTGTAGACACTAAACAGTAGACACTAGTTAACACAATTGAAATATACCAACTACCAACTGGGGTGGGCAGTTGCCAGTGGGCAGGTCATTCGGGCAGGCAGGATTTGGAGGGAAGAATGTCCACTGGTAGGGTCAAAGGGTGATACATTGATGGTTAATCATGGCTTGATTGCCTCTGCAAATATGTGTAAAGTAAACATTAGGGCTGGCTCAAGTTAACTTATGGAGCCATTAGATCTATGCAAAAGGCTACATTCATACTATGCATTGCTATTATATGAAATGTTTCTGTTAAAAGAATGCACATTATTAAAATTATACCATAAGAAGTCCCATTGTTGAAAATAGGTTAATCTACATTCCAATATATAAAGCACTGGTGTCATTCATAATTCCATGCAAGGTGTCAATTTGCAATTATGTAATACTAAAGAAATAATTTTAAACATTCATTAACCGGAAATACAATTTATAATCAGTTTTTATTAATATTAAAATAAAAAATCTGGGTTTTGTATTAATATTTTTATTAGGACCAGGCCTGGCCCGCTCACACTAGGCCCGGCCCAAGCTGTTTAATATTTTTTCAGCCCCGGCCTGGGCCCACAGTATGTAGGCTGAGGCCCGGCATGGCCCGCAAAATTTTTATAGGCCACGCGAACACACACCACACATAATCAAATGGATATTCAGAACTATGAGAGATGTTCACAGTACAGATTGTATAATCGACTCCATTGAATCGTGTACTTCGTGTTTTTCTATACTTTATATTGTGTGTGATAAAATGCTCTAAATTTGTTTCTTTTGTGTATTCTCTATTGCGTGATGGCTGGTTTTCAGGATGCGATGGCTTATAACAAGTTGAATGTGTTTCATTGGCACATTGTCGATGACCCATCATTTCCATATGAGAGTCGGACTTATCCACAACTCAGTGTCCAGGTAATTATACTTTATTCATGGCCTCAAATAACTTGTCTGGGAACAACCAAAGCGGTAGGTTTCATTGATTGATGCAGCACCTGGAGCAATGTTCTGTTTGTTTGGTGGATCTATTAAGGGTGACACAAGGATTGCTTTGAGATCTTAGACCATTTTCACTCACACATTTTTCTGAGGTTACATCATACTTTAATTGTTAATAAAGCACACTCTCACATTCTTAAATGCATGCATGCGCTGCGCATTCAACACACTTAACAGATGTCACATATGATTTCACCGTTTTGCTGTGTAAGGAGGTTGACTTAAAATGTTGTCAAAACATTGTTTGTAGGGGGCCTACCAGCCTGTGTACACACACGTGTACACACAGGAGAATGTGAAGACGGTCATTGAGTATGCGCGTCTGCGGGGCATCCGGGTAGTTCCAGAGTTTGACACCCCTGGTATGTGGCAGCACATGACTAATGATAATTGTAACACATTTCATCAACGTTGTGTTTAGTTTTCATATTAAACATCAGAATTTACTTTGGTGCTGTTATTAATTAGTTATTTTCTCTTCTGTGTATTACTAATAAAATCAATGCAATCTTTAACTAGTCAGTAAAATTAAAAAAATAGTATTTTGGGTGTTGTATAGATGACATTTTATATTATGTAGAATGCTGAATTGATCTGATATTACCTTCTACACATCATATAGGTCACTCTGAGTCATGGGGCAATAGTCAGCCAGACCTACTCACCAAGTGCTACTCGAAAGGGGTGTTTAATGGCAACTATGGACCCATCAACCCCAGTGTCAACTCTACCTACACATTCTTGACGGGACTGGTGGCAGAATTGTCCGAGGTCTTTCCGGACCACTATTTCCACCTTGGTGGGGACGAGGTCCCCTTTGGCTGCTGGTAGGTGTGGCTGTGTGAAATATCATCAAGTTGTGTTTTATACTTGTAATATTTATGCTGTTGACTCGATATTAACAAAGCAGATGGAGATGATTCCAGTCTTTTATTACTTAAGTAAAGTTCAAATCAGTTCTATCCTTATTTAAAAAGAAACAAAAGTCATGGTTTTGTGCATACGCAACTGAAAGAGATAATAAAATGTGCAATTAAAATAAAGAATATTACGCCACTGGTTAACTCAGAATGTGTTCTAATAGTGGGAGATTTTGGTCATTTCTCCAGTTGACTGAGCAGTGGCATGTTAATCAGCAAGACCGATAAGCGCATGCACAGTTCTATAAAAATTGGGTAACCTAGACAATTGTGACATATTAACCTAAACAATTGTTACATATTAACCTAGACAATTGTGACATATTAAGGGAGGCCGGTATACACAGAACCAACACAAAGTCTCAAACAGATGTGCTATTTCTCAGAAAAAGAATTAGTTTAGTAAACAAAGGCCAAAATATGTTTCATAAGTTGAGTTTTGATGCAACCAGCATGGCCATATCACATTGTCAAATATAGGAATAGGTGCACACAAATATATTTTCATTTGGAGAGTGAATTTTGCTACACTTTGACATACGTGACGCAGAGTTATCTAACAGTATGGCATGGCCCATGAAATTAAGATGATGTGTGTTCAACAAGGTTTTCATAGTAAGCCACAGACATAATATTATTAATTGTAATTGCAAATGGTTATGTTTTAGTAACTCATAGGTGCATAGGCCTAAAACCATGACTTTTGTTTCCCTTTAATTATTTTTATTGTGATTTATAAGGTTACCTTTGCTACTGATGTAATAAAATGGTTCTATATTTGTGTTTTCCCAGGCAGAGCAACCCAGACATCACACTGTTCATGAACAAAACAGGAATGGGCAAGGACTACGCAAAACTAGAAGAATACTACATGCAGAGGTATTCATTATAGATATACTTTGCATGGACTGAGTTCACATTATGTTTAGCCAGTTCAGATTTTAATTTCAATTATGTGTACAGTACTCATTCATTGTTCTTGAGAATTGTCAAATCAATTCTAAGTAGGTTTAAGCAGGCCCATTTGGCATTTCCCCCGGTGGCAGAAAATCGGGGTCCACGACCAACAGCCTTATATCCGAATCCGCGATAGAACATTGTTTTTCCCACCACACACAGCGCTGTTTGTCCGTCGCCATTTCGGAATTAAATATTTTGAGAGAAAAATCACGAAAATAATGATTACTGTCCGCCTTAGCAGGGACAGAAAACCAAAATATCCTGTCCGCTGTTCGCGTTAACCAGGTGTCCTCTCATCATAGGGACATTAACATGGTAAAACAGTCCGTACATTGAGAAAGTGTCCCGACATAGCAGGTGTCCACTCATCAGAGGGTCCGTTGAAGGCAGATACTACTGTATTTGTTTTAGTGGATACATGCAGTTAGACACTTATTAAACATTTGCATACATTTTATTTGTCAGGTATTTTGTTAAATATCCTTTACAGCTTCTCTTGACCATTATACATCAATAGCAACACAGTCATCAGCCTCTAATAGAACATTTCCACATTACAAAATCAACAATATGATCCCCAATGTTTGAAGGTTGGTTGAGATTGTGGCGAAGAAGAACATGGGTTCCATCGTTTGGCAGGAAGTGGTTGACAATGGCGTAAAGGTAAGACACATGGACATTGGTCAAACAACTGGTCCATTACTTCACCCCCAAAATCTTTCTTAAAGGTAGCAAAGAAGACTATTGAAAGCTATTGAAACATCAACTTTACAAACTAAAACACCAACTTTTACACACATAATCAGCTCTGAGCAATGACGGTGACTTAACAACCCAGAAATAATATAGTGTTACAAGTGTGCACTGTATCTAGCTGTTATTCTTATTAAATATTTGTGTGTTGACACACTATAAGTAGACACTATAAGTAGACACTATAAGTAGACAGTGGGACTTACTTCAAATTCGCCATCATGGCATAAAGATTCTGTTGGATATGATAATGATTATTAACTAAGCATTTGCATCAAGTTCTGAGAAGGTGGTTAATTGTTTTAATAGAGACTTATGTAAACAAACCCAATAGTGGAGGTGTCTTATTATTTGCATCTTTGCCATTGTTTCATAATAATATCTTGTACATTTAATTACATCTTAAATCTTTGTGTGGAAAACATTGTGACTGACTGCTAAAGGGAACTTATCAGGGTTTCTTCTTTTAGGCTTACATAGGGTTAGGATTACTGCTTAGGGCAGAATGCCTGTCTTCTGTCATAGTTGTTGAGCTCGTATAGAAAGTTAGAGACAAAAAGAAAGTTGATTCAGTTTTGGTTGTGCTGCTCCAGTGATGGATTTGAAAACACCATTGGGCGGTCATCAGCTGGGCTGGAATGCCTTGCTTTAATTTCACACAGTTTCGAGACTTATATGTCCTGGTCATAAACAGAGAATTGAACTTTGAAGATTTTGTTGTTCTTGTGCTAGGTGAATTCAGGCACTGTTGTACTTGTGCCAGATGAAGCCAGACACTGTTGTGTTTGTGCCAGGTGAAGTCAGACACTGTTGTACTTGTATCAGGTGAAGTCAGATACTGTTGTGCTTGTGCCAGGTGAAGTCAGACACTGTTATACTTGTGCCAGGTGAAGTCGGACACTGTTGTACTTGTGCCAGGTGAAGTCAGACACTGTTGTACTTGTGTCAGGTGAAGTCAGATACTGTTGTGCTTGTGCCAGGTGAAGTCAGACACTGTTGTACTTGTGCCAGGTGAAACCAGACACTATTGTACTTGTGTCAGGTGAAGTCAGATACTGTTGTGCTTGTGCCAGGTGAAGTCAGACACTGTTGTACTTGTGCCAGGTGAAACCAGACACTGTTGTGCTTGTGCCAGGTGAAGTCAGACACTGTTGTATGTGCGTCAGGTGAAGTCAGATACTGTTGTGCTTGTGCCAGGTGAAGTCAGACACTGTTGTACTTGTGCCAGGTGAAACCAGACACTGTTGTGCTTGTGCCAGGTGACGTCAGACACTGTTGTACTTGTATCAGGTGAAGTCAGATACTGTTGTGCTTGTGCCAGGTGAAGTCAGACACTGTTATACTTGTGCCAGGTGAAGTCGGACACTGTTGTACTTGTGCCAGGTGAAGTCAGACACTGTTGTACTTGTGTCAGGTGAAACCAGACACTGTTGTGCTTGTGCCAGGTGAAGTCAGACACTGTTGTATGTGTGTCAGGTGAAGTCAGACACTGTTGTACTTGTGTCAGGTGAAACCAGAAACTGTTGTACTTGTGTCAGGTGAAGTCAGACACTGTTGTATTTGTGTCAGGTGATGTCAGACATTGTTGTTCTTGTGCCAGGTGAAGTCAGACACTGTTGTACTAGTGCCAGATGAAGTTAGACACTGTTATACTTGTGCCAGGTGAAGTCAGACACTGTTGTACTTGTGCCAGGTGAAGCCAGACACTGTTGTGGAGGTGTGGAAAGGCGGACAGGAGGCTGAACTTGCCAAAGTCACAAACCTCGGGTACCGCGCCATTCTCTCATCATGTTGGTATCTGAACTACATCAGCTACGGAAGCGACTGGAAGAACTTCTACAAGTGCGACCCACAGAACTTCAATGGTCTGTACATTGGAGAATACATTACTTGCACTGATGCTAAGTTAAGGGAGACATCCAGCAATGTGGTATTTTGCTTAGTTTGCTGAGACTTAACTAATGGTTTAGCTTGGTTAGTCATAGTATATTATTTAAGTTAATACTGTTTTCGAAAAGTTAATGCATTATTGGACAGTACAATGTATTTGGTGTTTTCATCAACTAGTGTGGTGTGTATGTTGCCATAGGAACGAGCAAGCAGAAGGACCTTGTGATTGGTGGAGAGCTGTGTATGTGGGGGGAGATGGTTGACAGTACCAATGTCATCTCAAGGACTTGGTAGGTTGTGTAGCAAGATGGTTGTGTGTGATGATTAAATATTGTCCTTGCCACTATTATTTGGTGAAGTAACTTAAGTTTAACAGCCAACATTGGAACTGTATCTCATGTCCATAAAAATCGACAGTCCATTATTGGCAGGTGTCTGTACTAGACTTATTCTGTAAATTTGGACAAATGTATGCGTGTGTTCAAGAGAGAAGACCGATTCACTGTCCCTTGTATCTAACTACAAGCTCTTAGTTGCAGATAACTTGATTGTGAAGTAAATAATTTTTAGTATTATTATGATAATTAGTATAACCTCTCATCAGTGCTTAAAACTCCATCTTAAACTGATTTAGCATATTGTGAATCTGGTTCCTTGATCCCCTAATAAAATTAAGTAATATTCGCAGTCGGTGTAATAAAAAAGTGTATGACACAGTTTTGAAATTTCATCAATGGTGGAATTCATGTTTTCTGAGTTTCCTTTTTTACTTTGCTGGATCAAGCATTAAGTAATTTAATATTTTGTCTGATGATTTCGCAAAAACTACATACAAAAGTTGCCCAATTGAGCTAGCATGTCATAGTGGATACTAGGTAGGTTTGAATTTTTGCAAAATGAATTTGAAATGAGATGAGCAAAAAATCGAATTGAGGAGGGACCTTTAACTACGTGAGAATGTTACCGCACAAGTGGTGTGTTTAACAGAACATCGATATACAGCATTGTTATGGGTGAGCCCAGTGACCCAGTTGTTAGCAGACGCTATAGAACTCCTCCGTGCAGGCTTAATAGATTCAAATACTCATTTGTGCCACTGTCTATTAAACAACTTAACTCATGATGCCTGTTGCAAACAGTGTCATTTGTAGTTCCTAGCATAACAAGTAATGTGTATGCAATGTAGATAATGTCTGTTCATTTATTTTGTGTATTTATTATTATTACTATTATTATTAATCTGTTTCACCGTCTACTAATCTGCCGCTTTTATAGAATGGTTTTATGTATATATTGCAGTCATGTCTGTTCTTACCCGAGACAAATTTCTCAATTTCATTGTTGAGATAATAAAGAATTATCTTATCTTATCTTATTAACACTTTAGTGCTCAGGAAACCCAGTCTGGGCTTTATAAAACTTTGACAATCTCTCTGTCTGTCAACTAGTGTGCTTTGTGTGTAAATAAAACATTAATTGAAGTGGTTGCTGGATCTGACCTCAGGGTCACACAGTGTATCCTAGTGTAGTTTTCAAAAGCTACAACTCATCGGTTAAAACTGCTTTCTCAACTGATTTAACCTATCGCAAATCCGGTTCATTGTTGTCCAAATTTGTAGTGTGTGAATAACTTATGTAACATCTGCAGTCGATTTAATTTTTAAATGCCTATTTTTGCTCAAATCATCAAAAGAATTGACTTTAGTCATTGGATCTGGTAAGTATCAAAATAATGGATATCCAAAATGGTAAACACTGGGTCAATGCTGATCATGGGAGTGACTCTCGCCAATCACATGACAAAGTTAACAAATTTCACCAAGGAACAAAACCTTTATTTTTCAACATTTCGATTTTCACTTTAGTTAATGCATTACCAAACATTAACTAATTTAGTAGTTTGTCTGATGATTTCACAAAAAATACATACAAAAGTTGCACAGACAAGCTAACATATTGCAGTGGATACTAGGTAGGTTTGGTTTTTTGCAAAATTTATTTGAAATGAGGCTAGCAAAAAATCGAATTGATTAAGCACCTTTAACTTTAAGTGGGGGGACTTGCTCAAAAAGGCACATCAGGCATGGTTTATGGGGACAGATCTGTCATGTCACCCCAGGATTTCTACCTGATGGTTTGGCACAAAAAGAACAGAGGAGCTGTCTTGTATTTGGTCTGGAAGGTGTTTTTGAAATTTGAGCTAAGAATCTTTGTTATATGACTTCAGACCTAATCGAGAATCATTGTGTTGTGTGACTTCAGACCTAACAGAGAATCATGGTATTGCATGAATTCATACCTAAATGAGAACCATAGTGTTTTGTGACTTCAGACCTAACTCAGAATCAGTTGTGTTGTGTGACTTCAGATCTAACTGAGAATCATTGTGCAGCATGAATTATGCATGACTTGAGGCCCTATTGAAAGTCATTGTGTTGTGTGACTTCAGGCCACGTGGCTCCGCCGTTGCGGAGCGGCTGTGGAGTGCGGAGGAGGTGAAGGACGCCGGAGCTGCAGAGACTCGTCTGGAGGAACACAGATGTCGTCTCATCAGGTTCATGTCAATGTCTCCTCCACTGATGAACTGTCAGTGGCTCTACCATATCATCTCTCAATCCCACGCTGACAGTGGCTCTACCATATCATCTCTTACTCCCACGCTGACAGTGGCTCTAACATATCATCTCTCAGTCCTGCCCTAACAGTGGCTCTACGATATCATCACTTAATCCCACTCTGACAGTGGCTCTACCATATCATCACTTAATCCCACGCTGACAGTGGCTCTACCATATCATCACTTAATCCCACTTTGACAGTGGCTCTACCATATCATCACTTAATCCCACGCTGACAGTGGCTCTACCATATCACTTAATCCCACGCTGACAGTGGCTCTAACATATCACTTAATCCCACACTGACAGTGGCTCTAACATATCATAATAAATATAATAAATGTATGTTTGTAAATAAAATGTACACTAAATAAATACAAACAGACATTCGCAATACCTCCAAGCAAAGATCTGTGCTTCCGTGGAATAAAGCCATTTGTTGTGTTTCAGCCGCGGCCTGCAAGCAGAGCCAGTGAGTGGCCCAGGCTACTGCCGCTATGAGTACGAACCAGGCCAGTGAATGGACCGTGCCACTGAGTGCAACCAAGGCCAGTGTAGTGGACACTACTGGGCCAGTGGTCAACGCCACCTCAACTGCCTTGCCAGCTCACACATGCGTTGTTGCTTCTGCTTTGTAGTTTCTTGTGTGTAGTTATTTAGGGGTCATATTTTACTCACTTTTCAGGAACATATCATTGACAATTGAGTTGGTTATTCTCAGACGTTATCATGGTGGATATATTTTCTTATGTGTTTTTTTATTTCTTACATTCCATGACCTTTTTTGTTATTGGCAGGTCAGTTTTGTTGCACTAGTATTTTTGTTGTCTTCCATTAAGTGTCATTGTCAAATATCGGGCGGATCTAGGCTTGTTGGCAGGGGGGGTGTGGGTCAGCGGTAGTCATATGTCGTTCAACTTACGAACCGGGGGGGACAACACGTGTTATTATTAGCTGGCCACTAATACTTCAGTCTTTACATTTACACTAATTCCGATGTAGGCCTATATATGTTAATTGTCCTTTACAATAATATTTGCTATGGACACAGAGGGGTCTAAGACCCCGCCTCCGTGGCCTAAAGGGATCTTGACACCCCTAAAAATCCCCCCTGGATCGGCTGCTGAATATTGTACTGCCTGTGACCATCGTTAACCAGTGCCTCCTCCACTACTGAGGTTGATCATCCTGTGATCATGTTCTATGCAGTTATATAAAGACCCACTGTGATAATGATACTGAATAATATAAACTGCCTTTGTGATGTGATGTAATCTGTAACAAAATATTTCTGTGATGTAAACAAGACCCGTTTCCCCAAAAGTGTTTTGCCTAACATTATATACTATTGATAGTGATACTATTTTGTTACATGTATTAATGATTTATTAATTTACACCATGTTTTGCATGATCAGTGTCCGCATCATATCAGGGTTGATAATAATTATATAAATGAATGACTGTTGGAAGATCTCACTAGTTGTGATAAAGATTACCCATGTGAAGGTTTATTGGGAAAATGTTTGCCTTTAATTATGCTGAGTGTTTATGTAAATTGTACACCTTGTCTCATTAGATTTATACATATAAACTTAATTAGGTATTTGTATCATTCAGTGTTCAAAGTTATTCTTGAACATTATTGTTATTAAAATAACCTTGAATGAAGAATAGTTTATATTAGTAATGCATCATTAGAACATTTGCACGTGTAGTGATCCATTTTAGACAAGCGCTTGTGTGGATTAATAAAATATTTGTTAATGTGGCCATCGGTGTCTTTTATTCTGTAATTAGTGCACTCCATTTGTCTTTTTACAGTTGTGTTCCTCCTGATGTTTAGTCTAAGCAAGAATATCTTGTTAATTAACAAACGAAACAAATGGACAGTTTGTACACATGGACAAATGGGTAGAAAATAATAACTCTTACATATTAAACGTTATGGAACCGGGACGGCTTCCCGTGGAAACTCAATACAATAGTTGCTGCGTTTCCCGGTGGTGTTAGGCTCCTGCCCTGCGCCGTAGTCGGTCAGCCAGTAAAGTATGTGTCGGTTGATTAGTTGAATGCTACTTGTAGAGCCAGTCACCGAAGCAGTTACCAAACAAAACCGATTTAGTGTCGTTAACCGATGAGCTAGCATTCGACGACTGTCTATTATTACTCCACGACACTCTTTATGAGCTTACACCTTAATGCGATCTACTCGGACTAACAGGCCAGTAACACATCCGAAGTAGGAGTCGACAATCGCTGTATTAAGGTAGACAGCCCGTGTCAACTTGGGTCAATGTCCACATTTCAACAAGATGTTGGTCCTACGCGATGCTGTGTTCAATATGTAATCATTCGTTACTCAATAAAGTGGTTATTTAATCAAATGTTTTTAACAATAGTTGCTTCGTTAACATTAGTAAACTTGTTTACGTAGCTAATTCAAATTAAGTCTCGCGTAGTTTCATTCCAGTGACGTAAATTAAAATACTTTGGCCACGTCGATCGGAAAAAGCGAAACGGGTAGTACGGAAATGAAACTGATTACAAGCCACGACAAAGACTGGAGAAGGACATCAGATATATCTCCGGGACGGCGATAGCGGCAGGTAGAATAGCTGGAGAACGACTTTTTGATTTTACAAAAACAGATTCCCAATTTGTATGGTGTTATTGGGTGGGGTGTACACTTTAAAGTGTTACCTATATTCTATTACTCATATGCATGATAACGATGACAACATCCGGCACAGAAAACAAAACATGTTCACATCGTGGTTCAAAAACAGGTTTTAAAACTCATTACCATTAGAAAACGTGTTTTTCCGTACCCACGAAGCCACTTAATGCACACACGCGTGTTCTTTGTTTCGAAGGAATGACTCATTGACACGCCTCGCCAAGTCAACACTTCTCGCACTGCATTACATACACATGATTTAATACACATCATTGTAATAATAAACACAATTGATCAACAATTGAAACAACAGCGGAATTAGGACTACCACAAAGAACAGACGGTTCAAACACAATTGATCAACAATTGAAACAGCAGCGGAATTAGAACTACCCCGGGGGGGTACTCCCTATACTGAGGTATACATGTATGTGCCGCACAAATGCCCCTGTTTTTGGCCATTTTTCTCTCTCTGTCCGAAAAAAAATGTAAATTTTCTCTCTTGGTGCCCCAATTAAACCTGATAATTCTCTCTTTCACCGAAGAGGAAATTTCCCAATGAAAACGTTCCGTCCGGGATTACCTTACACTTATAAATATTAGATAAATCGTTCAATAATTCCCTCTTGGTAACCCTAAATTTCTTGATTTCTCTCTCTCCATGTGCTCCATGGGGCTCTGGCGGCACACCCCCACCGCTTTGGTATGGCAGTACCCCCCCCCCCGGGGGGACTACCACAAATAACAGACGGTTCAAACACAATAATAGAGTCAGAGTGGCTGTACCGAGGATCCTCTCCCATGGAGTACTGGCATATTGTACCTCATCACATGTCTTTGATCACTGTACAGAAACATCTTCTAAATTTGGAACGTAAATTACTCACCGAAGACGTCATAAACAATCGCATGTGGTGTCCCAAAATTGGACGGTTTCGAGTGGGCTGAATTCGTACTAGAAAGGGGTGTAGCAGGAATTGGGAGGCTGAAGGTTGGTCCTAAAAATTGTGGCAGGTTGGCCTAAAAAATAAGTGGTAGATGGGAGTCCTAGACCCCTGCCACACCCCTGCCATACCCCCTGCCACACCCTTCACTAGACATGTCGACGAAGCAAGGACAACTCGATCGGATTCACCGCATTAATTTCACTCACGCCTGTATCGCATACCTCCGTGAAATATTAATATTTTTCGAAATGTCTTTGTTTAAGTTGACGATACTTCATCATAGGAGGTAGCTATTTCGTGAGGCAGTGGACGTCCACAGTTATGCATATCCCACAGGAGGACACCATATCAGTCACATATCGATCCTGCTTATAGCACGTCAGCCATTGACCCTGGTTAGGCAAATTAAAAACCAACATGGTTATGGGACCGTTCAAAAGTATCCGAAACAACCATCCTCGAAAATGCAGTTCTGTAGGCGTCTACCTGTTGTCGACGCAGTCATACTTATGGGTGTTTTTCCATTGTGTATCACCCAACAGTAGACAATAACAACGTAAACAACGAAACATCAGCGGTACAAAACAGCACGAAAACAATCACACGTGGCCAGAGTCACGGCTCTAACCTGCTTCGTCATGCAGCCATTGTGAACATTATTTCACATTCTGTGCACAGCAGATTCTCGAAATTTCCTTACCGGATTCTGGTGACTTGGTTGAAGTTTACCAACGTAAACTCCCATGCTTTTCACCGACATTCTTGGTCAAGCCAATAAACTTGGTTTGTTTGTTTCCTTTCCAACTCCAATGTGGCCCTTTCTGTACAGGACACGCGAGGAAAGAGATATAAATAAATGTTGCTTTATCAACTATCTTTCAGATTGACCTAATTTAGTTGAGCGAAGGCATGCATTGACTTTTTACAGTGGGTATGGAATCGGACACGTGGTAGAAGCACCAACTTGAGTAGATGGAACGACATGACAATAATATTAGTCACTTCGGAAGCCACAAGGAGATTACTCAGTCCAACAAGGAGATTATTCAGTCCACGCTAGAGAACATCAATATGATACGTGCTGCTGAATATGATCAGGGTCACTAATAAATACAAACTGTACAAGTTATGCAATATTGCTGTAATCCGTATCAGTTCTCCAAACAGCATACGTGTTTAATTATGATATTTAACATTTCGCTGTTTTAACTTCCGGTTTGCGTGCATCTGCAAACGATTGGTCTTGAACAGACCGGATGAACCAAATGGCGCCGCTTCCTGCTTTGATCGACCGAAGGTAAACCGTGAAGATGTTCTGCTATTCTGGTCGTAACTGTACGACGAGTGCGATTTACTCTTTCTGTTCTCCGAGACACTACCGCGGCTTCCGAAACCGTTGTAGACGCTTCTGTCGACGTCATCGACTGTTGTATCTGTAAACGAGGCCAGTTCGTCTACGGACTGTGACAACATGTTTATGCTAGGCCGTTCACTGTGGTCATCAACTGCTTTCTTGACCACTCTCGAGGCATGATCCACTTCCGGTATGGCTTCAAGAGTGCTGGACCGACGCCGCCCCACCAGACGGCGCTGCGCTTTTAGCGCAGCGAGGATGCGCAACGTATCACGTGGCCGGTTTTCTAGCCGCTGCAGGTTTTCGACGGCTGCGCGTAGCAGCCGCGTTGCCGCATCCGCGCGCAACTTCCGGTTCACGTCAGCAATCTGCGCGGCATCGAGAAACGACGGATGGGTGGAGTCGTTGTCTGTGCCGACGTCACCTATCTCTTGACTCACCGGAGTCACACGCATTCCATGTAACACTGGAATGAACGTACATTTGTGGCGTTTCTTCTTTTCTTTAATTTCAGACATGTTGATAACCACGTCGCCAGATGTCGGGATAGAATCACCGACACCCGGATCATCACTGAACAGCTGCTCGGCTATCGACATATCCGACGGATGTTCATTTTGTCCGGCCAACTTTGTCGGTATCTGTCGCCGCAATGCCGAAATACCAGTGCCAACGGAAGATGTATGGTCAACGGCGTCATCAACATCAGCTTCGTTTTGCTTCACTGGTATCAGTCGTGGCAATTCGGCCATTTTAGGGCCACCGGACGGCTCGTTGTTGACGACGTCAGCGCCGGCGAATCTTTCTTCACGATGATCGCGGGTGAGTTTCGGTAGCGGACCTCTCGACCGCGGTATGTGATGGGCGCGTACATGCAGCGCCGAGAAGTCGGTCGCCGGCTGAGGGTGCACACGGATTTGCCGCTGCTTCAGCAACCGGACACGATCGCTGTAGTCTAGCATCGAGGGACCGAGGTGGCCGTCTTTAGACCCAACGCGGCTCGCGGCGACGTCGAAATGACGTTGGGACCCCACCGGGCGTGCAGCAAAACAGCTGACGCCACATAGGAAGCTCTCGCCATCAATCCCCATCGCTCTGACGGACGACTGCGGAGGCATCTCAACCAGGGAGCATTGGTCTTAGGCGTCTTCGTCGGAGAGCAAGAGCGAGGCGTTCCCTGCGTGTCCGAACGGCGAGGCTGTGATCTGAGGTAGTATGTAACTCACCTCAAGGCTGGTCGTTGTTTACAAGTAATCAGCGGAGTTGAGTTGCGACCATCACCGCGGTTGTAACCGACGATCATTAACTCCTTCTATATGTTTCACACAATCATTCACATGTTGAGTACGGTCGTTAACCAGTGTCAAAACGCTGTCGTATATAACGTAGTTGAAAGCGCCTGCTTGCAGTGATCGTGTCCACCTTGCGGTACACTCACTATTCACCCGCACGCTCGCCCTGTTGGTGCTACCGCACTGTCACGCTGCTTACAACCTCGTATGTGTGAGCGTACGTGCCCGTGAATTCATTCGCATTCCGCCGCCACAAGACACGCGACGTCGCACAATAACTCGACCAACGGCACGAGTATGGCGCTTTGTTGGCACCGACCGCAGTGTTAAGTACCATAGAAGGTCTTTAATGGGTGCAGTAATTGCTTAAACCGTTGCAACGGAAATAAACCATTTTAGTATACACGACTGAACGACTAGCTGTTTGCAGCACAGATCATTCTAATGTATTATAAGTGGACTGGACTAACTTGAAAGCCGCTAGGAGGATAATGACTCTGCTGTTTAATGCTCGCACATGTCATATATGTATACATAATCACGGATAATGGATCTGTTGTGCATACCATAGTCTATTTGCAAAAAAAAGTCACTTAAGCTCACTTCGTATAAAGTCTAAGAACAGGTGCCAAATGTCAACTCGAGATATCTTACTTTGGATTAGATTTCCTTCGCAATTGTTCATGTACTCACATGAACACAAAGTTCTATTTTGATATTCACACACGCACGCACGCACGCACGCACGCACGCACGCACGCACGCACGCACGCACGCACGCAAGCACGCACGCACGCACGCACGCACGCACACACACACACACACACACACACACACACACACACACACACATTCTAAGAATCGACATTTCCCTAAATACCTTTACTTGTAACATAGGCCATACAAAGTATTAAACATAGGATAGATGTTAATTTGATTCACACATAATTTTGTCTGACAAATATGTCCGCGGTCAAATCCGGTGTAACACTGCGGGAATGTGGTACCTGAAGAAATGTACAACAACGAAAGACCCATGAATAATTGTCAATTGAAGAAATGGACGAATGGATCCCAAAGAAATAATATCATAATATATCTAGGTAACACCACTATATAGTTTATTTGTCAGCCTGTGTTGATATTTCAGGACGCTCACACGCAATTATACTAGTGCACCTTCGTCAATATAATGTCGTCGCTAGGGAATTGGAAGTGAATTCGATTACTGCGCGCATCTTATTGATTACGAATTGCACAGTCGAAAATACAATAAGAAAATCACATTTTAAAACATACATCTATATGTGGGAGTTGTATTGTGACATGATTGGCTTCACGTGGAGGGGTTCATTAACGTGGAGGGGTCCATTAACATGGAGGGGTTCATTGACGTGGAGGGGTTCATTGATGTGGAAGGGATCATTGACATGGAGGTGTTCATTGATGTCGAGGGGTTCATTGACAAGGAAGTATTCAATCACGTTGATGAGATCATCCACGTGGAGGGATTCATCCACGCGGAAGGGTTCATCCACGCGTGCGTGCATGTTGATTGGTTGATTGATTGATTGTGTGGGGACGACTGCCGGAGTGTAGCGACACTAATTAGACGTTGCACTGTGCCATGGTTAGGCTTCGTGCCTCGGGACTTTGATAACAGCCGTCAAAACAAACCGTACTATAGAAATATAAGCAGACACGTCGAGGTCGACTTACTGATTGATGACCCTAAACGATTGTTTATTTGTTTTGATTTGTTGCACAAAGTAACCATTCATACTCCATTCCTAGGTTGCATATTTGTTATTAGCTTGCGGTCGGATGCAAGCTTTGATAATATTCATATTTATGATAGCATAGACCTACATGTACATATACACTAAAATAAGCGTTTCTACCAAGAACAGGGCTATACAAACGCACTGGGCACCAAACAAAAAGGTAATTACGATTCCTATGACATATCATAAATTGAAGGAAACATTGAAGACCACAAAGCAAGAGACATGTAGGAACTGAACTACACCAACAGTTTGAAGACACGACTTGGAAGACATGTGGTGGAATAACACAGAAGGCCACGATGGCTGACGTCATCAGAAGCGGCAGTTGAATAGAATGACTAACACAAAACCTAACGAATTGTTGGTTGTCCATTGTCAGATTGGCTCATTGACAAATGTCAATACCAGAACACTACGTGTATATTGCTAAGCAACACCTCACAATGCAGCCAATGGTGTAGGGAAACTTGAAATATTGTGTATTGGAGAATATTTGGCAGCAAAAACCAAAATTGTGCAATATGTGAAAAAGCTTTAAAGTTGATATACAATTAGACCATTATTTGCTTTGGAAATGTTCAAATGTAAAAGCTCTTCAAATTGTATTTATATGGTCGCCATATTGAATTTGAATATGGCCGCCACTTAGAACACATTTTCTCAAAATTCTATGGATGAAACCCAGCTGGTAGACACTTAATTTTGGTGGTGCCATTTTGAGGATGATTCAGATACAAGGATATTTATTTAATTTTAAAATAAAACCACAAAGGAGTAGCAAATTAAACTGGCCCAGACACCACGATGGTGGTAGTGGCAGTGGTAGCATTGAATGTTCAGTAACAGGTGGCGGCTAAACACTTTGTACCGCGCAAATAACGCAAAGAAACTGCAGAGAATGTAGGACCTGGGCAGGTTGACGACTTCACGACAGAACGTGTCATAGAGAGAATCAAACGAGCTAATGATGTCATTCGTCACAACGAACGACTTTTCTCGCGCGATGGAAATCTATATGAATAATCGTCAACCGGAATCAAACTAATATAAAAACTGTGCAACGGGGGTGTACCAGGTGTGAGACAGCCGGGGTGTGTAAAAATCTCAGTCATTCTGAGTTTGAAAATTAAGCTTTTGAAATTAACTTCTCATTAATGCGCGAAATGAATAACATTATTTTCTTCCCTGTGCATAGTTATACCATTTGTAAGTACACAGACAATAAAGCCTAGTCACACGCGTTGATTGTTTACATTAATCACAAACACAAAACGTTATGAAAAACCAAACAAAAACATACTTTTTATACATCAATCGTGTTCTAATAACATGTTCTATCAGTGGGTTGTACTAAGTAACTATCGCTGCCGTAGTTTCCTGGGAAAAATGGGTGGTTCAACTAACCTAGTGTCTCAACTAACACTGCCTTCCAATGTGCACTAACTATTGCCCCAACTTACATATGATGTGCAAATCTTTCACATTTTTATTTCACTGTCGACGGAACAACTTGTACTTCAAATTAGAGAGTCGGAAGGAATTAATGTTTCAGCAAAGGATACATCGTACGAACAATAACACTTACTGATATCAAACAGAAATCACAATGCTAGCATCAGAACGCAAACATCGGCTGATCTAACGTTTGAATTAAGTTCAAACGCGATTGAGCACGTATTGATACGCGAGTGTTTCAGCAAAAGGCAAAAATTGCTCGAATTACGTGTTGTACTTCCGTCGACAATCCCACGCGATTCCACCTTTATATGAATCAGGCATATCCCCCGCGCTTCCCGTTGCAGAGGTACTGCCCTTAGAGGTCAAACCACAGTGCAACATTGCATTGGTGGCCATGCTAAAGTTTTGTCTGATTATAAGACAATTGAGCCATAAAAAATTATGAAAACAATTCATCAGCAACTGCCATCATCTCATTGGCATGCTGACCAAGTTTTGTCAAAATGACATACCTCCAGCTCTTTTTAAACACCCCCACGTGCGATGCCCGTCAATGTTTACAAAAATATCCATGTATTCGCGCGCTCACGTGGGCCAAAGCAGAACATTCCCATAAATCCCTGTTCAACTGTTAAACTCTCAAAATAATGCACTATTTCATAGCCAATAGCTTCTACAAACAAACCTGTGGATATGCCTGCTTGATTGCACTTATGTCGCATTATATGAATTGCTTAATAGTGTGAAATCGTGTGAAACAATAAACTTGGAAGCCCTTTCTCAAGTTCAGTCGCGGCATCAGGTGCTACTACCTGTTTTCGATGATGATCATTCAATCGTTTTACAAAGCCTTCGTATAGATTTTTGGCAATTCTTGCACAGCTCTTCGGTGGTTCAAATCATATTTTTCAGACAGACACCAAAGCATTAACATATCTGGCACACTATCCTGCCAACAGCACCGTCCATTCGGAGTCCCGCAAGGATCCGTCCTTGACCCTGTTCTGATTAGCTTATATACTACTATTATTATTGGCACTAAGCAACAACGAAATAGGGTCATCAACCATGTTCCAGTTAAACTGCTTGGCAGTGATACATTCCCATCAGATACCGTTCGTAATCTAAGTGTTGTCTTTGACAGTGACTTCAACTTTCGCCAGCATATTTCTGAAGTATATAAATCCTGTTTCTACCATATACTTGATCTCCGTCGAATTCGGAGTCACATATCTTTATCTACTGCGAAAACAACATCAACAACATTAATTAGTATCCGCCTTGATTGTTGTAATTTACTACAAATAACATTGCTTAAAGAGACTTAGCTAAACTCCAACGAGTACAACTGTGATAGTAGCACAAGTACTATCGGCAGAACCATGGTTACTGGTTACTCTTAGAACAGGAAAGGGTTTCCGTTACCATCAAATTGCAGCCTGTCTTGGGAGAGAGCATTCACGTGCCATTCCGATGACCCATGCACGAAGTCACTACTGGATGCAACACTGTGTTAGCTAGCCTTCCGGGACATGGTTACCTGGAATTATTTGCCACAACTCACTGATGCACTATTGAGATTGACATGTGCACCCACTGGTATCACAGAAAGCCATGCATTTCATAGAGATGTTCGTCATACTGACCCTCTACTACCAAACAACTGCACTTATGTGGGCGTAAGGGCAGACAACTCCTGATAAGGGCAGATTCCACCAACGCAGCTGCCCTAGAGGAGTACGTCAAGAGGGCAGCCTCCCAGGGTGGTCATGTCTAAGTCAAGCCAAGCTTCCACGGCATGTGCTTCCATCCTTCCAGATAGGGTTGGATCAATAATGAACGTGGATTGTCTGAGCCTTATACCCATTGACGCCTCCACGCCATGCTATGAGTCGGTATCGCGTGGCTGCAATAGAATGCGCCGCAACCTTTGCAAGTGTAAAACACTGCACCCAATGCACAACTAACTGCTCTAACCCGTGTGTACGCTACACAATATTCTACTCCGAAGTAGTCGTCGCAGCGTCGAGTCAGTTACAACAGGGATCATATTAGGCTCAATCTGTTTGGGTTTGGACCGTGCGTGTGGAACCAACTGTACGCTGTTCAGAAGAAATGGGGGTCGCCTTGTGAGAATGGCTCCGCGCGTGTCGGTGGCGCCCCTGGTGAAGTAGGCAGATCTGTAATGGGCAAGTCCTGTATTTTCGAAAATATCAACTGATGAAAAATCACGATAGTAACACGTTTTGTATGGATATTAATATATGACCAACCGAGATGCTATAAATAATAATACTAATTACACTATCCAGTCATTCGGTTAAACAGTCAATATCGTTGTAGCCTACATTCCCTTCAAAATGCATAGTGTCTATCGTGCATAGAGCAGACCGGTCATCGTGTAGTGCACACTTCATTTGACTAGTGGAGACTATGTTTTTGGCATTTAGCTGCCAAAAAGGTTCGTAGTCGGTAGCCGTTCAGCATAATTTAATAGTGTGCTATGTGGAAATGTGTTAGTATGCAACCCGGTTACTGTGTTCTGCCATGTAGGAAATCATAAGCATGTACCATAGGCCCTGCCATTCATAAGCCAGAATTGCCACGTTTGAACAAGACGTGCAACCATAAAGAAAATGAAGATAAACTCATTCACAGTAACCAAGGTTATGTTTTTTCAGAATAGGTTTTCGATGCAAAACAATGTTAATTTAAATCACTACAGTAAATAACGCATAGGCCCCTACAGCGACATTAAGTTCAAATAAAATAGTTATGCATACTTAATTTGTACATTGTTTAGATTGATAGAATGAAGTCATACATTGGTTTCTCGCGCCATTCCTTGTCGCAGTGTAAATCTTGCTGTGCACGTTATATAGTTCCAACACGTTGCCTGACATCCAGTGCGTAAACCAAAGTCTGCCTGGTGCAAAATGTATGTTTTTATTAAAATTATTGTATACACAGAACGAACCACTTACAATGTAGCTTACGTTTCAGGCAGAACCGAACGAGAAGCATATATTGTCATTACCTTTAAATACTCTGCGAAAAGAGTGGTATCTGGTCCAGACAATACTACATTCACATCACAGTTGTGTAAACCGCATCAACTATCATATATTTCTATAGCGCTACTTCAGTTACTTCTCTTTCTGCGATCTTGAATGTATTACCTGTGTGCCCCGTTGTCGAGTTCCCGTCTTGCACCACGCCAACAATACCAGTTGTGTTTGGCACACCACGAACACGTCAAACGCTTCTGGTATATATATATATATATATATATATATATATGTATATATATATATATATATATATATATATATATATATATATATATATATATATATATATATATATATATATATATATATATATATATATATGCATGAATATTTTCACGAATTCAAGTAATGGCACTCCCTTACACTGGCGAGCGACTCTTTCCACGTGAGAACGTTTCCCTGCTCCAAGCGCTGTAGCTGCTGTTGCTTCAGTCTTCGCTCCATCTGTTTCGTTGTTTCTTCATATTCGTTGTCTTTGCACGAAGATGAAGACAGCGAAATCACTGACGCACTGACGAGTCGAGTTCTCGCCGTATTCTCTCGTGTAATCCCCCTCAGCGGACTGCGACCGATGGGTAGACATTGCCTCTGTGGTGAACACTCGACCACATCGTGCGACTCGGAGATAGACAGGTGAGGTCGGACACGAGCGAACTCCTCCTGGCGGCCAAACCGACGCCGTCGTTCGTTCTTCCGTCGTTTGTCCTGTCTTGTCGGTACCTTGCTGGAGTTGTGATTTCCACTGGGCGATCTAGACAATTCCCACTTACGTTCTTCGTTGATTATCGGCAGTTTAATAGCACCGCTCGTTTTGTGTAATGCCATTCTTTGTCTTTCGCGGACCAAGGCATCGTTAACTTTTTCTAAGCAGCCAATAACGAGATCTCCATCACGACAGGAACTGTTCCCACGATGTGCCGCCCTTTGTGCCAATCTCAAGGATATCTCTTTAGTTTCAAGCGTGCGGACAAAATGCCTCGCAGTATTCGCCTGCATCGGACGTTGACTGTCCCCCGTGTCCGAACAATGACGCGACTGCCCGACCATCACCGGTCGACGCTCGCTGGTGATCACGGGTGATTGTGCCGCCATTCTCGCTTTAAGTGTTTCCTTCTCGATCTTCTTCGTGATGGCGACCAGGAGATTCGGATATTTGCTGAGTCCGCACAACTGGCGCAGGCGAATCAGTTCCAGGAATGAAATGCAGTTGTCTTTCGGACGATATTCCTCGTCGTCGTCGTCGAACGTTGTTTGCCCTGAAGACGAAGCGTCCACCTCATCCTCCGAGGTCGACGGTATTCGGAACCGTAGCAGTCTGCCCGTGTCGCCGTGTTCACCAGGTTGCGCTGCGTTCTGACTACTGTCATACGATTTGCTCGGACAGTCGCCATACGCAACGTTAAGCGGCACAAGTCGCTTGGTCGTGGCCAACGTAAGTTCATTCATCCACTTCTCTTGACTTGACGATGATTTACCTGAGAGGTTTTGTTGACTCCATTGGTCGCCGGAAGTTGTACTGTGTCGGTTGCTTGATAGTGCTGATGTTAAGCGAGACGTACTAATGTTACCATAGTCGGATTCGCTAACACTTTCTGACTTAGGGTCTCGACAGTGACGCGGTTCTGCCACGGTCCCATAACGGCGTTGTCCCTCGGAGTTGCCACCTCCGTCGCCGTGCGCACATACACCGGGAACGACTTCTCGCACTATTGGCGCTTGGCGTCCTGTTGACTGTGCCAGCTGGATGCCTGCGTGTCTCTTGTATCGCGTCCACCTCGCGTCACGCCCTACCCCTGGTATCGTCGTAAGATCGTCGGTGAAGTCACTGTGTTGTTTCAGTTTGTTGTTGTACTCGACGACGGAGTGCCTCAGTGTGCGTGTCGAACGTTTGATTCGCGTGAGGCGCTTCTGTGCACTCTGCCGATATAGATCGAGCTTGCGCCGGTAACTGACTTCATGAGCTGCCAGTCGACCCAACGTGTGGCTCTGCATCTCCGTCAGGCCCGTGTGCGGGATACTCGTCATAGTGGCAGGCGGAGTTAGCAGACGCTGTATCACGCCCCGTTTATTACGATCACACCCTGTTTATTACGATCACAACCTGTTTAATACGACGTGCAGGTTAGAATCAGTAGACGGGGTAGATCTCGTCACAACTGACTGGAACATTCACTTTGTTGTCGTTCACGTAAGCGTGTATACGATGTTCGCTGCAGAACCGTCATTACTCACATATACACATTGACCGTATTTGTGACATTTTTTTTTAAAGTACGTCAATTGTAGATGCCATGAGTAATGTTGTCATTAAGCGCCCCATAAGACATTGCTCTACCCACGCGACGACAGGTGTCTTTCCACGGCCCCACGACACAATACTATTGCAGCCGTCGTCAGGAGAAAATGGTTCTCGGTCCAATGCTATTTACCTGCGCAATCGTTTGTCATTCACGATGCTGTTTGTCTATTTACCCAAGCTGTGCACCTTAAATGCCCATCAATCAGGTTGACGTCATTGGCGCTACTGGGTGTGGGGCTGTATGACGATGTAGCTCTCCAAGCAGGTCCGTTCGATGGTTTTCTTCTAGCGCACGTGACGACATGTTTACCTCATTCGTCCAAAACATATTGACATAACCGAGTTCTTGCTACGTTCTTCGGCCTTGCGCGCGACATCAGTAACGTCAACTTAAAGACAAACATGTAATACTGGCTTATCGTATGTCCGCGTTATTGCGTTCTATGTTTTAATTGTCTAATAAACACACCTTTTGCACACACGCACGCACGCACGTACGCACGCACGCACGCACGCACATATAACTAACAATATATATATATATATATATATATATATATATATATATATATATATATATATATATATATATATATATATATATATATATATATATATATGTAAATATGTATATATATATATATATATATATATATATATATATTTTATTATAAAAACGATCCGTTTTTAACTTACGCAATACAGTGCTTTGAACTTTTAAACCGCAGTGTTTTTGAGGGTGAGTGTTTTGAGCGTATTACACTTGCGTGTCATTGCCACTACGATAGAGAAAATGTCGGTAATTATAAAGAACACCACATTTATAAAACGTTCGTTTTCTTTCTACCGTTGGCCCTAAACGAGAGCATTGGATGTTGTCATTGGAAACCATCTACAAACAACGATGTTGAACAGAAGCACTTCGTGTCGCCTTCCACGGGCCAGTTCTGTCCTATCCTCTCTGGAAAATAAACCGTTTTAACGTGGCTATGCACATGGCATTCATAGCCACTGGTTGATGATAATGCCAAAACAAATATTCGAAGAGTGGCTTTGTAAGACAGAATGGATTGCTCGACCGACATACTACATAGTGCTTAGCCAGAACATTACCGAGCAAACAATGTCGCATAATATTGAGAGAAAGTTGAACAAACAAGACCATGGAAACAACTAGGTCTAATATCGCAGCAGGCCGCTTGGCAACTCCGCATGTTTTCGACACTCGTCAAATGCTGCGTAGCTACAGGGTTATCTTAGTGAAGTTCAACTGTGGGGGTGGGGTGGGGTGGGGTGGGGGTGTGGGTGGGGGCTTAAGCACACACAAGTTTGAAATATGAGTCGAGGGTAATTCATCAGACCACTCACTAAAGCATTGTATTAAGCTATAGTCAGGCCTCGTTAAAAATACTAGCACAAATGCCCATTCTCAGGACGGGATAACGTCTGAATCTGAAACTCTCAACGCTCTTTATGAGCCAAACGAGAAGCAATGGAGTGCGTAGGTTAGTTCGTGTTTATCAAATTTCAAATGTCAGGATACACAACGTTATCACAGAAATATAGCTATTTGTGACAGTCGTGCGTAGGTGCGTGGGTGCGTGCGTGAAAGCTACATACCTTAATATAATGCAGTTGGCATATGACTGTGAGTCTCATAGCCCATCACATTGAACCTAGACTCGAAGTATCAAGAATCATGGATGTGTGGCAGTTTAATAAATTAGTCAAAACAACTGGATGTTCTGCATTTCAATAAATGAGGCAAAACAATTGAATGTGTGGCAGTTTAATAAATGAGTCAAAACAACTGGATGTTTGGCAGTTCAATAAATGAGACAAAATAATATAATATTTGGTAGTTTAATAAATGAGGCAAAACAATTGGATATGTGGCAGTTTAATAAATGAGACAAAACAATTAGATATGTGGCAGTTAAAAAAATGAGGCAAAACAATTGAATGTGTGGCAGTTTAATAAATCAGTCAAAACAATTGGATGTGTGGCAGTTCAATAAATGAGACAAAACAATATAATGCTTGGCTGTTCAACAAACGAGGCAAAACAATTGAATGTTCTGCAGTTCAATAAATGAGACAAAATAATAGAATGTTTGGCAGTTTAATAAATGAGGCAAAACAATTGGATATGTGGCAGTTTAATAAATGAGAAAAAACAATTGGATATGTGGCAGTTCAATAAATGAAGCAAAACAATTGAATGTGTGGCAGTTTAATAAATCAATCAAAACAATTGGACGTGTGGCAGTTCAATAAATGAGACAAAACAATATAATGCTTGGCTGTTCAACAAACGAGGCAAAACAATTGAATGTGCGGCAGTTTAATAAATGAGACAAAACAATAGAATGCTTGGCAGTTCAACAAACGAGACAAAACAATTGGATATGTGGCAGTTCAATAAATGAGGCAAAACAGTTGGATGTGCAGCAGTTTAATAAATGAGACAAAACTATTGGACTTGTGGCAGTTTAATAAATGAAACAACATAACAAAACAATGTGCTTTTCACTATGTATGGTATTGTTCGCAGGGGGTGTGACAGGTTGCATGCATACATGTCCATCTGTGATGATCAAGATGAGTTTTACACAACACGGCTGCCTCGCACCTTCAAGGTCACCCTCGCACACGAGCCACCGATCGCACCACTCCTTCACATAACATATGAACAAGTGGAGTGATGGATGTCATTATAATCCATCAACGCAAACACAACAAAGGAATACAAAAGAAACAAAGTATTTCTTTACACAGACAAATTAATCATTAAGTTCAACCCCGTGCGCTCGGTAACTGTCGGTGGTGGCCGTCTTTGCCTTCCGCAAAGGTATCCTTTGCCTACTGTGAGCGGTGTTCACCGTCAATCTCGATTTCCTTTGTTTTGACGTGACAAACATACTCTCGTCTGCAGGCAACGTCGGCTTTGCCACGATAATGAACAAAGCATCGAGGCCCTGCTTCATTGGCTGCAGGTCTGTCTCGGTGGCCATGCCAAAGGCAGAGAGGTGAAATGTGGCAGTTGATATTTGTGTCGGTAAAATGTTGTTCCGGGAAGCCATTTTGGTTTATCACACATACATACATGTTTGGTTATTGGTTCAGTGTTGCCCATACACATGCTAGCCATTTGAAAATGTGCACAAAGAGTAATTACTTTCCTTCAGAGACTTCGCTTGACTTCAAGTACACCTGTAAAACATTATGTGGTGACTTTATGTGCACTGTGAAAGGATCCAAAATGGCCACTGTCACTGCAAGCCGAGAGTCAATCGTACCTGAGCTAACTCCGAAATCGCGTGCACGGATCGTCCAATAGTCAGCAACAGAAGAGGTGGGACGCTGTGGTTCCCCGCAAAACGTGCTTCGTTGACTACAGATTGTGCAACTGCTAGTCGCGTGAATATGTTTAAAAACAAGGCTGCGTCTCGTCAGTTTAGCGCCACAACCTCATTGACACAGTCGCCTTTACTCGGCCGACCCCATTGAGCAGACGGTTAAGTGATAGCAAGCTGGTCCAGCTGGTAGTAGTCCTATTTTGACGACTACTGATGTATATTGCAGTCGTATATACTACATTTCCGGTCTAGCATCGCTGGGAAGCGGGTTTCATGTCACTGTCGTTTACATGTCACGTGGCACTTGTCTAGAATCCAGGCTCACCTCAGTATCGCCGTTAGAACATGCAATATGTATGGTAGCCATGCACAATGCATGCACAATGCATACTGAACTACGGAACATGTACATTATTAAACATGGCGCGCGTAAAAACACTTTTAATCAGCTTTTTCGATGCTCGAATTCGCATATTTAACTAGCTTTCAGTGGCGCCATCTTGCGAATAAAATGGGGCAAGATGGCGCTCAATGCAGGTAAAATATGAGAATTCGAGCTTTGAAAAAGGTGATTAAAACTGTTTTTATGCACAACATGTTTAATAATTTACATGTTCTGTAGTTCAGTATGCATTGTGCATGGTCACTGTACAAATCGCATGTTATTAACGACGAAATGTCACGCTTTGTGCATAATGAGGCAATGGAATATTTAGCTGGTATTAACCACCATTTCCCATTAGACATGTTAAGGTAACGAAACCGTGCGCCTACCGTCTCGGGTCGATAATCGATATGACTTCGCCTAGCACGAAGCCCCTGGCCTAAGTATCAAACGAACAAACACAATATCCACAGTTTACAAGATAGTGTCAATGCGCGCTGTTCTTTGTTCACACCACTGCATTCTTTGCTGTCGTGATCCACAGTTGGAACCACGTCTAGGTGACAAGCGTTTCTCCCACCACCTACCTTGCCACTTACCTTCAAGTTCAAGTTTTATTCTCTAACACCATAATATAATAGCGGGCTCGACGGTGACGTAATAACTACTATGACGTAACGAATGCGAAATTCTCGCCATTAGAGACGTCATTTCCGGCGCAAATTCACGAATCAAAATACGAAATTATAACCTACAAATTTCGCAATAACAATGAACAATTTTAACAATCCATTAACGCTTCTCCGACTTACCGCGCGCACCCAATCGAATAAATTGCGGTGCTCCTGAACAGGGGTTTTCTATATCGTCTTTACCGCCTGTGCTCTGTTCAAAGCCGGTCTCGTTAATGAAGCAACATAACGCAACAATCACACTGCGCATAGTCAAACGACCAAGTACTTCAAGTAAAGCTACTTGGCACTTAACTTGCCGTAGTGCCAGACATGCCAGCAGTTTTTTTTACTAATAAATTTCACTAGCCTCTTCACTATGTTAAATTTAATATTAATGCCTAAAACTAGAAAAACTTATCGACATAAACTGCCAATCATTAAACAAATAAGAAGGCTGAATTTCTCTCATTCCTTGATAATTGCAAACCCGACACCATTATTTGTACTCAATCCTGGCTTAACAATAACATTTTAGATGTGGAATATTTTCTGGACAATGCCAATGCATGTAGAAAGGATCGATCAGATCAGAGGGGAGGTGGGTAGCCATAGCAATGCATTCAAACTTGATTAGTGAAGATGCATTTGATTGAAATACACATTGTGAAATTATTTGGGCCAAAATTAGTATAGCTGGTTGTAAACAGTTTCATTTATGTCCCTACAATAGTGCTTTTCCTCCTTGTTCCCTGCTGTACAGGGGTGAGGGTCAAGTAAAGTATTGTTGAGTCACTCTTTCTGTTCTTTCTTTCCATAGTTTTCTATCGGCCGCCCCCTCTCTCCATCTTTCATCCTCCCCCGATCTTCTCACATCCCTCCTCACGCAGTCCTCCCATCTCAGCTATGGCCTTCCCCTTTTCCTGCGCCCTTGATGTTTTTCCACCTCAGCTCTTTTTGCTAGTTTGCCTGCATCCATCCTTACCAAGTGGCCTGCCCATATCATCCTGCTTCTCACCAATCTTCCTGTTAGGCTACATTGCATCCCATCCCATTCATCCTTCTTCTGTCCACTCTCTTTGTTCTTGTTATTCGACGAACCCAGTTATTCTCACACACTTGCAGCTTCTGTTGTTGTTGTTCTGTCAACGCCACAGGCATGCCGGTGTAACACACGCTCTCAGGACCTTTAAACTTTTGACTCCCTGTACCTTTCTCCAAGCATTCGCTCCCGCTTGTATCTGACGTAGCACTTCTACCTCTGAAAAACCATCCACTTGCCTGATCTCCTTACCACCCAACCTGATGTTCAACTCCTCTCTCTGGTGACCAAGCCACATCACATATGTCTTCTCCAGTTTCATTCTCAGTCCGTGCTTCTTGAACACCCGTTTCCATTCCTCCAACACTTCCTGTAGTTCTTGTTTGCTCTCTGCTATTATGGCCAGATCGTCTGCATAAATCATCTTCCTGAGAACATCCTTCGTGCAGATCTTCCTGCTGATTAGTTCCATTACCATGATAAACAGTAAAGGGCTAAGAACACTTCCTTGCCTCAAACCGATGTTAACTGGAAACTCCTCCGACAACCCAGATCCAACCACAACCCTTCCTTTTGTTCTCTCATACATTGCTTCCACCATCCTGGCTTCTGCTTCTGGCACTCCCTTCCATCTCACTGTTGCCATCACCATCTCTCTTGGGACTGTGTCGTAGGCCTTCTCCAGGTCCACAAATTCCCCACTGCAATTCTCCCGTGCATCTCCAACCTCTTCTCTACCAGCTGTCTTAGTGCAAACATCCCATCTGTTGTACCTCTGCCCTTTCTGAATCCCTGTTGTTCTTCACTCAATTCTTGCTCTATTCTCTTTCAGATCATCCCATCCAGGATCCTCTCTAGCAGCTTCATGATGTGACTTAGAAGTGTGATTCCTCTGTATTTCCCTGGGTCTTGCACCTCTCCCTTCCTCTTCAATATTGGGACAATTAGCCATGTCCGCCACTCTTCTGGTACTTTACCTTGCCTCTTTGTCTAGCTTTTTCCACATTACCCCGCTATCATTACCATCTCCACACGCATCTCATCGATACCAGGCGCTCTTCCCTTCTTTGTCCCTTTCATCCCGGTTTGCATCTCTGTATCCGTAATATCAGTTAACTCCACTTTCCCCTCTACATACGATGGTAATTCCAGATCGTTGTTATTTCCTCCCTGGTTTAATAGCTCCTTGAAGTAGCTTTCCCAGACCTTCAGCACTGCCTCTTGTTCTGTCACTAACTTCCCATTTCTATCCTTGATCACCGTCCCACCCTTCACGTTTGTACTACTCTCATCCCTATAGAATATATGTTAATGATGAATGTAGCCTAGAAGAGTTTGAAATTTCAATAGGTGGGGTGAAACAAAATCAACACACATTTATTGCTGGAGATTTAAATTTTCCATGTTTGGATTGGCAGAATGGGGTACATCAAACAAGTTGCCAAACTGTAAAAATTCACGAAAAATGTTGCAACATTTTGGATGATTTTGGTCTTGTTCAAATCATAGACAAGCCAACAAGAGGACGTAATATTTCAGATTTAATGATCACTAACAACCCTACTAATATCAGTCGAACAGAAATAATATCAGGCATCTCAGACCATGACTGCTGTTATACAGAACTTGACACCAATCATGTCAAAACAAAGAGAAATCTAGGAAAATTTCCCTTTTCAATAAGGATGATTGGAATCAGTTGAGGGAGAGAGAGAGAGAGAGAGAGAGAGAGAGAGAGAGAGAGAGAGAGAGAGAGAAATGTATTCAGATCAACCATGAACACAATAGAACATTTATAATATATGATAATGGAGACCTGCACTAAGACGTAAAATTACACGAAGATCATTCATTAGTTGACCAACTAATAATAGTTAATTCAACATTAAAATAAAGTGTAAGCTATGTATTACACAGTAGCGAAAAGGTGCGGACTACAAAAGAACAACTTCGAAGTAATAAATAAGTAGAAATACTAATATCAATAGTTAACACTACTAGCTCTATCTCAAACTAACTTTACCACACCCAATTGAAACTAACTAACTTACATTAACTAACATTGAGGAACATAATTCTTACTAAATTCTTACTAAATATAATTAACACATTTTTAAACGTTATACAATGCAGTACATGGTAATATGTCATGACACATTGACAGTAGTTGTCACACATAACATATATTATTTGATACAAACATTTCTCATATTACAATGTCTAGTGCAAACATTTTATTACAGGTCTGTTTGACATACATATAAAAAAAATTAATACTACATAATTTAGATGTGATAAAAATAGTGAATTGTAGATTATTTTTTAAATGTACACTAGCACATGATGTTTTAATCTAGATATAATTCCGCATATCCTAGATGATTTGTTAGCTATATAATTGATGTAAGAAGAGCATGTCATGTTACAGTCTATTATTACACAGAGAAATTTTAAGTGTATTACATATTCAATTGGAATAGCATTTACTTTAATATTAGGAATGTCGTTATTTTTCAGTGTTCTTTGTTTACTGTGAAAAATCATCATTTTCGCTTTGTTTGCATTGCGTGAAAGCTTGTTCACTGCTAGCCAATCTGTTATTTTGGTTAATTCTGCATTTATTTGATTTGATGTTGAGTTAGTCATGCGGTTACTTGTTAAATTGCCTAGTGTGCTGAGCAGGCATACATAATGGGGGAAATTTGGTACTAGCCATTTCTAGATCATTAATATATATTAAAAATAGTAAAGGTCCTAGTATTGACCCATGAGGGACTCCTATAGTTATTGTTTCTGTTGTTGATTGTATGTTGTTTAATTCAACATATTACTGTATGTTGTATATGTAGCTTTTAAACCAGTATAATGCTACACTTTTTATGCTATACTGTTCAAGCTTGCTAACAAGGACTGCATGGTCAATAATGTCAAATGCCTTTGAGAAATCAATTAAAATTGCTATAGGTAGTCTTTTTTCATCAAGATCTAGATAAATTCGATCTACCATTTCAGATAGTGCTAGTTCAGTTGAAAATCCTGCTCTGAATCCGTATTGATTTACATGTAAAAGTGTATTAATAGTACAATAGTTGAGAGAACATATGAAAACATTCTTCTGGTACGTATACCAGAATAGTCTGAATCACCAATTTTGCACTTTTTCGTCAAAACAGTCAATTAACAGGGTCATTAAATACATGTTTCGAACAAAATAAAGACAGCTATTCATTTTGTTCCGATACAAGAAACATTTTATTTGGCAAGGTGTATATTTATGAACCCATGGAATACAGAATGTAGATTATTACATCACTCCTGTTTGCCCAATATGTACAATTCCTAGTATTCAGTATCAAACAGATATTAAATAGAGCACCAGAAGAGCATGAATCGCCAAGAATAAATTTTTGTCAACACAGTCAATTAACAGAGTCATTAAATACATGTCTTGAGAATTAAATATTCACTTTGTTATGATACTACAAACATTATTTTATTTGACAATGTGTACCTTCCTAAACCTGTGGAATACAGTCAATGTAGATGAATGCATCACTCCTGTTTATCTGAGATGTACAATTCCTCTAGTAATCAGTATTCAGCAGACATTATATGTACTTTCGTACAAATTAAAGAGTTTAAATGTACAAACCGTTGATAATGTCACTGTATGGTGCCCCGGAATATATATTTGGATGAAACAACATATATCACCTCACCTATCCTCTTCGGGCTCAGTGGCCTATAAGGCCGAAGTGCATCTCCTCCAGTTCGCTATGTCAGCTGCTACACGTCCGGCTTCTTTCCAGCTGTTCCACCCCAGTATGCGTCTTTCATTTTCAATAGTTGATCGCCACTTTGTATTTGGTCGACCAACCTTTCTTCTACCTTCAGGCGTCCAGGTCAATGCCGTCTCACATTTGCTGTTCTTGTTCATTCGTAGGATATGTCCTACCCACTTCCATCTTCTTAACTTGACCTCAGTGCTGATTGTCTAAAATTTTGTTTTTGCAAGAATATCTCGATTTGATACAACGTATGGCCATCGAATCTGTAGGATTCGTCTTAAGCACTTGAAAAAATGTATCTAACTTTCTGTTGTCTCCTTCGTTAATTTTCCATGTTTCACTTCCATACAGCAACACTGGTTTAACAAGTGTGTTAAAAAGCCTCAATTTAGATCTCAATGTGTATATATTTGAGCTCCATATTTGCTTTAGTTTCATGAAGGATACCCTAGCTTTACAAATTATGTTCACAATGTCATCGCCGCCTCCTCCTTGCTTACTAACGTTAGCACCCAGGTAGTTATATTTACCCACTTCCTTTAGCTCTTGATCATCGATTAGTATTGTGTTTTCGCACTTGCTGTTTATCCTCAATTTTTGAGTTTTCTTTTTATTTATTCTTAGTCCTGTCCTTGCTACAAATTGATTCAGTTGTCTTGTCTTTGTTTGCATGTGTGTGTAGCATGATGACATGTGTGTGTAGCATGATGACATGAGTGCTATGTCGTCGGCAAAGTCCAGGTCCTCTAGTTTTGACGTGAAGTTCCATCTTATCCCTGTTTTGTTTCCTGCTGTTGTGTTTCTCATTATCCAGTCCACTACTATCAAGAAGAAAAATCCAGACATTACATCTCCTTGTATAACTCCAGTTTTGACCTTGAACCACTCAGATTCCTCACCTTCGTCTAACACTGCACATTCACTATCTTCGTATAACATCTGTACCATGTGGATTATCTTGCATGGAATGCCATAGCTCTCCATAATTTTAACAAGATTTAACAAGATTGCCATCCCAAACAACAAGTTCCAGATGGCAAAGTGGACAAGGAAGCCATTGGCTTATCGAGAGTCCAACAATTTTCTCATTTATTAAATATCTGTCAATTCTATTTTTAAACATATTCACACTACTAGCATTAACACAATCATTTGGCAGTTTGTTCCATTCATTTATCACCCTCTGTGAGAAAGAGTCCTTTCTCATGTCCAACCTACACTGCTCCTTAACTAATGCTGCTTTGTGTCCTCTGGTTCTACTGCCTTCTTTAAGTTTGAAGAACATATTCCTATCAACATCCTCATAACCGTTCACTATTTTAAATACTTCTATTTGGTCTCATCTTAGTCTCCTGGTCTCTAATGTTATCAAACCACATTGTAATAAGCGACTTTCGTAACTAAGGTCTCTCAATTCTGGAATCATTTTGGTTGCTCTTCGTTGTATTCTTTCTAGCTTGTCTATGTCCTTTTTACGATACGGCCTCCATGCTTGAATACAATATTCCAAATGTGGTCTAACTATTGTTTTGTACAGGGGTACAAGATACGTCATCTTCTAGATCATTTATATATATTAAAAACAGTATAGGGCCTAATACTGATCCCTTTGGTACCCCACTCAAATCCGATTTCCAGTTTGAAATCTCACCGTCTACTATTACTCTCTGTCTTCTGTGTGTAAGCCACTTTTCTATCCAGTTGATTACATCATTACCATGGGCTTTTAGTTTAAGTATCAATCTTTGGTGTGGCACTTTATCGAAAGCTTTCTGAAAATCTATGTAGACAACATCCACTGGTGTCCCGTCATCTACCCACTTTGTAATTTCTATAAAAAAACACAAGAGATTGGTTAGACATGACCTTGCTTTTAGGAACCCATGTTGAGATGTATTTATTAAATTATGTTTTACAAGGAATTCCACCATGTGGTCTCTAATTAATGTTTCCAGTAATTTACATACAACTGATGTTAAACTCACTGGTCTGTAATTTTCTGGCTTGTTCCTCGACCCCTTCTTAAATAGTGGCGTAATGTTTGCTTCTTTCCATTCTGAAGGAACTATTCCTTCTTCTATTGACAAGGTAAAACAATTTGCAAGTGGTGTACTAATTTGCTCAACAATTTCCTTAAGTAGTTTTGGTGGTATCCCATCAACTCCAGGTGATTTATTATCTTTCATCGTCTTAATTTTGTTTGCTATCATTACAGGAGTTACAAATAACTGCCCTAAATGTTTTTACGGTTTAGCGCATAAACACCCCTTACACCCCCCAAACAACATATACAGGAAATGTTATTAAACTTATATTATTAATTCTGAATATATTCATTTAAGAAGTTATTAGACGTGGTACACAATTCCATATCGAAACTGGACAGATAGATGAGCGAATTGTAGCAGCCAACAACAGCAGTGATAAATACGAGGTCAATTCCATTTTGGAATGTATTTTCAAGAGTCAATCGGAATTGGAATAACCTTTTTTGGAATTGCCTCATGGAATTCAGGATAGTCTATTAATGTCCTATATAATCACTGTCAATTTACACAACAATCAGATTTGTGTGTTTGTATTTCAGTTGTAAGTATGTTACTCTACATCTGTCTGGTAACAGCCAGGTAGTCGTAATGAATGTACCGACAATGGCTAAGCCGTTATTGAAACAAACAAGTTAAATACTCCTTTATGTTGTGTTGGGGACATGCTCTATGGCTTCCACACATTCATAGCACACACGCACGCACACACAGGGCATACTTATAGATCTCTGCATGCAGATCAATTACAAATGTTTATTTAACGCAGGAGCTACACCTATATTTTGAACCAAAAGAAAGCTCATAACACCATATTATCAATTAAACTGTGCCGACCTTGATATCTGAAGAAACAATTGCAAGCTAACTTAAATTGGAATTGACCACATGACTGAGGAGCGAAACTTAACATTTTCTCAAACTAACCTTGTGATCTAATTTTTTATTAAGTCACACATTACAGTTTTATAGCTAACACTAAACACTGCCAATGTAATTAAATGTATGACTTTAGATTGAACACGAACACTGCTGTGATGCGCCGTGGTCGTGTGGTAGAGGGTCGGACTTTTGGTGGAGGGGACCGGAGTTCAAAACCACCTGCTGTCTTTCGAAACTTAGGCAATTTCGTTCACCCCACTTTGACACAAAAAGCCGTTGGTGCCTTGTATCTGGTGTCTATGACAAGGGAAATAAAGCGCGTAACCTGCTTTGGACTCCATCTCTCATGAGCCACTGCAGAAGCGTCCACGACGAGACTCAATCAATTCTGCTAACTACCACGCAAGAGGATACGATTGAATGAAACGAACACTTCGAATGCTTTCTGTCTAGTTGTTCCTCAGTCTTCACCACCACTTCGGTCGAGTGCGTACTTCGGCTACACTGACAGCGCTGCATTCACCTATGTATCAGTTCATGTCTGCTTCTCCAGGTCACAATCTCAAAGGGAATTAAATAAAGGAATGAAATGACAAATTTATTTACAACGAAGACAGATGAAACGAATACAAAGCACACTGACAAGCCCCAGCCAGGTTGGTCAGTCATCGATCATGCTCCTTTGTCCGATAAACTCGTGATGGCGGTGATGCATTTTATAAATATTTCACAAGTATTGCAATTTTATTCCAATGGCAGTGGCCTTTGTAGTTATATAATAAGGTTGTGTAATTTATACATGACACTACTTGACCACATTTCACTGGAACAAATGCAGGGTATGATCGAGAACAAGAGGGAAGCGACGACACCGAGTTTTGTGATAGACTAGATGTCAGTAAAATGTGCTCAGATTCAAATCAGTGAAAGCATACAAAATACATCACGACAAAGACAACGTTATAGTCATATATTCCATGCAAACGATAAAACAAAATAGTTCAACTAAGAAAAGCAGATTGTGACACTTACTAGCATATATTAGTCGATTGTTCCGCTTCCCTCAATTTCGGCCGTTCAAACTCAAGGCAATATGGCGTCCTGCCGCTACATTACTCAGTACCAAAACGTGTGGCGAAAGCTGCCTTAGACGACCTACCATTACAAATATAAAGAGTCTTAATATTTGTAATTTCAGGTAACGCAAATAGATCGTTGGGCTTCCTTTGCAGAAACTTACAAGTTCAGTCCAACAAAATAAAGACTCAAGCCTACTTTGCCTTTGGTATACCCCTTCTTGAGAACAGCAGTACTGTTTGGGATGCCTATACAAATAGATAAGTTAGAAATTATTCAACGTCGTGCAGCCAAGTATTACTTTACATCGTCATCACAATGTTTCTAGTGTGACAGACATGCTACAAACATTGGGATGGAGGCCGCTAGCATACCGCATATCAGATGATAATATCTGCATGATGTACAAAATAGTTAATGGTCTAGCGAGAATACCTTCAAATCAATACCTTGTTCCTGTGAATATTATGTATAGGAGACAACATTCATTGGCCTATCATATCATCCCTTACTCCAGATGCAATTACCACTTATATCACTCCCAGTACTATTCGACTTTGGAACTCGCCTTGCTGGCTGAATGCAGTTACTTCTATGTAAATCAAATCACTGAAATTGGCTGAATTGCATATTTTAGGCACTGTATTCGTTGCAAACTCGTGTAACTGTTGTCTGACCCCTTATTTCGCCGTGCATCATCACAGTGGCTACTCTGCAGAACGCACCAACATAAAAAATTCGTCACCGGACACGGTCGAAATTGACGGGTGTCAGCTTGTTTTTTTCTTCTGAAAAACTAGGCAGGGCAGGTAGAAGTCGAACGACTCTAAGAGGCCAATGTATAACTGTACAAGATACACTTATGGAATTCACTAGACCAAAACATCCAATGTGATCAGGTCGGCACAGACCGCGGAGAATTTTTAACACGAAAATATAATATTCCAAATTCCTATGGCTTTGATTCAGCATGAAAACATATGTACTAGATACATACATACATACGTATGTAAACTTGCGTGGAACAATCTCTTAATATTAATTATTAACATAGCGTTAACACGCACGCACGCACGTACGCATGCATATACGCACGCACGCAAGCACATACTGACGCACGCACAGTATTATTTTTACAACAGTAATGTACTGACACGCGACTGTGTCGTCTCACTTGACTGCATCGATTAAATGTATAAAGCTGACGGACAACTATATTCCGGCCTGCGGCTTGAAAGACATTGCTCCAGACGGCACGCAACAAGTCTGTCGATGTCAGAGGAGACAATACAGTTACATAACGTGCTGTTGTCGTCAAACCAAGAGCTATTTAATAATAAAGTTCAAAGTGCGGTAAGAACACAGGCTAATAAATAGACGATAGAGCGAGGAGAATGGGCGATGCCACTCGGCTGGTTAATAACAGGATCGAATTACGTGTAGGCACATTGAAGCTTATGAGCATGTATCAACTGGTCGTGATTATTGAATACCAACAAACGTCCGACTGTGAACGCCTCTGTTGTTGTCAACGCACCTCTCGCTGAGTAATGTTGAGACGCTATTTACTGCAGCTCGGACGTATTTGTAAAACTGCAGCCGAACATATTGAACAGTCTATGTAGAGGATTATCAACGCGACTGAACTTTGCCTGACCAGATGGGAATACACTGCGTCGCTGTCGTTAGCCACTGTTCTACTGCCACTGTCACCGCCCAAACCAGTGTAGACATCAGCGCAACCACGGAGGCGCATTCAGCGTGATGCCGCGGCCTCCACATAACAATGACGTCGCAAAGTACGGATTCAGCGAAGACATCGGCTGAAAAGGCGAGATACGAGAAAAGTATACGTCCTTGTAAATTGGACGGGGCCGCGTTGGTCCGGGATCGCGCTGGGAGCGTCGATAGCACTTCGGGCGATGCAGCATCGAGCGACGTAAAGGCGATGCAGCAGTCGGAGCCGAGACGGCACAAGCGCAAGTCCCGCCGGAGACGACGGGCTACCCACGGCAAGACAAACCCGCGAGCCAACGGACGGCGGGCCCAGTCGTCGCCGCCGCGTCTACTCGCCACCAGCTGCCCAGACATCGGTGGCACGGTGTCGAAGACGAACCTTAGCTACACGCGGACCACCAGCGATGACGGCGAGTCAAAGACGTACGTTCGGTCGCGGAAGGTGAAGAGAATTCAGCGCGTCAGCAGCGCTGACAGTCGCCAGACCGACATCCGACCGAAGCAGTGCGGATGGAGCGAACAGATGCCGAACGCCAGCAGTCTGGCGGACGCGCCCAAGATCGGCGTGCAGAACGGCAGTCAAGGGTGGTGTCCAACAAAACTGCGAGAAAACATATCGAAAATGTCAATAATCGGCAACGATTCCCCCTGTAAAAACGACGCAACCCGAAAGCAGCGGTCAGCCTGCGAAATCGACACACTTCCGCCGCCATCACAATCTGTCAACAAGGAGCAGTCGGAAAAATCTAGGGATGTTTTCCCCGTGGTTCAACTTCGAGGTGGACGGGTGAGCTGTGTTCTCAAGCCGGCAACTTCCAGTTGTCGTCGATACGACGCACGCATGCGCGGCAACTCTCCAGTGATGTTTAAATATTCGCACATTTTCCAGCGCCGAGCGCCCACCATCAACCAGTTCCAGTTCCACGGCTGCATCAGCGGAAATGTCGGCATAGTGGCATCTCTCCGAAGCTCTGACGTTCAAAAGCCAAGGTTTAATTTGCTGAGGCGTTCAATCTTCAAGAACATCTACAGCGATTTTTACGACGATGAGGTCATCGACGCTCTTGAGTCAGGCGACCCCAACGACGCCATTTACGGGAAGGCGGTCGCATTCGAAGGAAGCTTGCCAAGAGGACTTAAGTCGATACTGAAGCAGCCACGATTGAATACCGGACGAACTGTCGACAAAACCGTTCATTTTGCTGTGCCGAACGTTACCAATAGTAGGACATTGCGAAAGATTGTGTGCGCCTAGTGTGACCTCCATGGTAAGGCATTGCAAAGACCTTACAGGTGGTTAGTAGTCTTTACTTGAAATGGGGTCCCATACTACCTTACATACTGTATGATATTGATCTCACGTATTCCTCTGTGAACCTGATAGTACGACAAACATCAAAAGCATTTTGATGTTTATACTTGTGCCGTCAAAATAGTACATGACATTGTTGTGGGAATATATTATGTTATTACAGAATGAGTGCTATGTATAAATAATTAACAGTATTTTGTTCTAATATGTAGTGCAAAGCTAGGTTTATGACCAAACTATGCGTGTATCACGTACAGCTAATGGTCTTGTGGCTCATAAAAGCAGTCACAGCATGTTATAATAAATGGATTGTGGGTCACGCTCGTTGCTAACGACTAATATTCAGACCTGTAAAATTAGATGCAACAGGCTATACTCCTCACTGTCTTTCCAGAGTGTTGATGTTGTATGCAGCTTCAAATAATCTTACTGGTTTATTCTATGCGTCTTTCTTTGAATTATATGATTGGATAAAAACAATTTTATTGCACTAAACATGTGTTGTTGTAGTTGGGTAGTGGTCTACTACGAAATGTATGGTGTAAATAACCCTAATTGCCGACTTGGATGGAGCTTCGACCGTATGCAGGAACACAGTCAAACGTTTCGTTTTTGTGTTTGCGTGCGTGCGTGCGTGCGTGCGTGCGTGCACCCCTATTCACGAACACTCACGCACGCGCGCACACACGCACGCACGCACACCCACTCATACAACATACATATATGTGCACACATGTATTAAATAGCATATGTCAAGACTTGTTAGCAGTTGCTATCACTACTTATTGGAAGGTTAAAAGACCATGATGCTATCGACTAATTGCCAGTTGCTACAAGGTTTGATCATATCAGCCGGACTCACGCATAAAGCATTACAACACAGCATTGCAATACATAATCTGAAAGGAATAATCGGACAATTTAATCCGGACTTATGTTGTTAGAATTACAAGCTTCGCTATACTCACTCCGGTGTTGTATAAAATGCTTCCCTTCGTAAGGTATGGCTCGTTCGCCCATTGTACGCATACGGCCAGTTGGAAATATTTACTCTTACGACAACTAATCTCGCATGAGCGGAAGCGTAGATTGTCCGTTATTTCACTTTAGCAGGGAAATAACAAGTGACGCAGGTTTATTTATGCATCGTCATATCTGTTGGGCTAGCGACATTATATTCCTAAATATGACATTCTACCATTTGGGCAATAATGCAGTAACATTGGCGTTTATTGTTTTAGTATGCTAAATGTGTTATTATCGCCGATATCGCATGTAAGACGCGTCGTTGTCTGTAATGCTTATGCAAATGCGATTCACAATACTGAATTCAAGGATCACGTGATATTTATTTATTTATAACATATCTTTCCGCGACAATAGACTAAACAACCCCTTGTCTTTTCCTTAAAGGTGGTGAAAGTAAGGGGGAAGTAAACAACCGGGGGTAGTATAAAATATATATATATTCATCATTGAGAAAACATTGGGCTCAGTACTACAATGTAGTTCGATAACAAACAATATTATATTCTCCATTCAAAGCTATCTTTGTGTGCAAACTGGAGATCACCAACACATTACTGAAATGATGTGTACTGGTCACGTTTAACAATCATATCTAGAAACGTCATTAATGTACACCTGGAATGTTTAGATATCGTGACGAACTCTGAGCCGTACAACACGTTTGCAACCGTCACCACATTGCTACCGCTACAATTCGACTTAGTTTTTGTAAGAAAAAGTCACCATCACGCAAGGTGTGCACGACTGGAGTGCTCTGAGCAAAGTACGTGATTTACAAAAATAGTACGTGTGAAGTCAGGAACAAAGTACAGTCTTTAGAAACCGTTCTCTTAATAGATCTGAGAAAGATGAGAATGAACAGATCCAACCAGTATTGACACATGTCAATATCAAAGTTGACACATGTCAATATCAATGTAAGGCATACCACCTGAAGTTCAAAAGCGCTGCGGCCTAGGACACAGTGTTCTTGAGTTCTGCAACAAAGGGGACTTACCGCCACAGTGGTCATATCATTCTAATGCAAAAATCTGGCGATTTAAGTTTGGGAGGGAATCATAGGGACATGTGCACGAGCGCCATCGTAGCAAAGACTTGCAACAAGATAAAACTGAACAGAATACGTCCTGAAATTGACCAACACCAAGAGCCAATCAGAACGAGTTTCGAGCAGGGAGGACTACAATTGTCCACATCCTGCATAGAGAAGGGCAATGGAAAGAATCATAATGAAACATCTTCCTTCAGTCATAACATCCATAGACTTTTGATGACGATAGCAAGATGGTGGGGTTTCTTTATCAACTAGCTATTGTCAATGTGTGCAATAACACATGCGTTAACGGACTGTCGCCAGATGGAGGAACTGAGCTGTTTGAGATGCTGGCAGGAGTACTGCAGGGCGACACGCTCTTCATGATAGTTCTTGACTATGCTCTGCGACCAGCAATAGACGGATGTGAAGAGGAACGTAGAATGCACAGAAGATATCGCTCTTCGGTTGGGAAATTGATATTTCACCACTAATAAAAAATAAATGGGTGTTTGTCACACAAGAATGATGCGAGTTGCTTTCAACATACACTGGCAGCAACATTTACATACACTGGCAGCAACACTAAGATCTACAGTGCAATCATCCAAGTTACTGACAAGATACGAGAAAGGATGCTAAGATTTTCTGGGCACTGCTTCAGGCGCATTGATGAAATGGTACATAGGATCATCCTATGGCAGTCAGCTCATGGAAGAACAAGCCAAGACACACCAGCCTTAACATGAGTGAGTGAGTGAGTGAGTGAGTGAGTGAGTGAGTGAGTGAGTGAGTGAGTGAGTGAGCGGAGCGGAGCGGAGCGGAGCGGAGCGGAGCGGAGTGAGTGAGTGAGTGAGTGAGTGAGTGACTGAGTGAGTGAGTGAGTGAGTGAGTGAGTGAGTGAGTGAGTGAGTGAGTGAGTGAGTGAGCGGAGTGAGCGGAGTGAGCGGAGTGAGCGGAGTGAAGTGAGTGAGCGGAGTGAGTGAGTGAGTGAGTGAGCGGAGTGAGCGGAGTGAGCGGAGTGAGCGGAGTGAGCGGAGTGAGCGGAGTGAGCGGAGTGAGCGGAGTGAGTGAGTGAGTGAGTGAGTGAGTGAGTGAGTGAGTGAGTGAGTGAGTGAGTGAGTGAGCGAGAGGAAAGTTTCCCTGCTTTAAAAGAACTTTTGTCTGTATCATCATGCCTCAGACAGTATGTATATACATCAAGCATAAAGCATGTGCCAGGTGTTTGTGCCGTTCATACAATGAATGCTACATAATCTTGTAAAGCCGAAATGTCGATAAAATATTTACTAGTGTTCAACATATTTTATTGTAGCATCTCCAAATCGTCCATGTCCAAAAATAGAAAGTAATACAACATTAAACGGGACTACCAAAACATTAATATATGTATTTCAAACTAATACATTACCTTTTATTTTCTCTATGTAAAGTTGCATGCTTGACAGCACGTTTAGTAGAACTATAATACAACTTGAATTTCGATGGCTGGATATTGCAATTATGCGTATGTTTTTCGTTGATGTCATTTAGGGAAGAACATAGAAAGTGCATAGGGGATACACGTGGACGTCAGTCGTGGAAAACGTGACAGAAAAGTAGTCTAGAATAGATCCAACTAGCTGCCACTAGGTGTCTCTACCATGTCTGTGCAACGAGGCATTTATGAACTTTGTGTGTGCAACAATCCTTAGTTAATTAACCACGCGTCGTCAAGAAACCAGCACTATCCCACTTACCTTTGCTAAATACTTCGCGATTACCATGCATTGTCATACATCGAGATGTGCTTAATACGATATATTATCAGTATTATCATATATATATATATATATATATATATATATATATATATATATATATATATATATATATATATATATATATATATATATATATATATATGTATGTATATATATATATATATATATATATATATATATATATATATATATATATATATATATGTATGTATATATATATATATATATATATGTATGTATATATATATATATATATATATATATATATATATATATATATATATGTATGTATATATATATATATATATATACATATATATATATATATATATATATATATATATATATATATATATATATATATATATATATATATATATATGATAATACTGATAATATATCGTATTATATATATATATATATGTATGTATATATATATATATATATGTATATATATATATATACATACATATATATATATATATATATATATATATATATACATACATATATATATATATATATATATATATATATATATATATATATATATATATATACATATATATATATATGATAATACTGATAATATATCGTATTATATATATATATGTATGTATATATATATATATATATATATATATATATATATATATATATATATATATATATATATATACACAATGACGAACTGGGTGACTTCGAGGATGCGAGGACAATGACTGGCACGATATGTGGAGAACGTGTGGACAATGCACGAGCTGTTACACAACATTTTCGTTCTCTTTCTGCAATTGTATCACAAATTAACTTTTATTTTCTCTATTACAAACTTTGTAGATAGCAAATAGACAATATTAACTATGTGAATATAAAACAGACAACATACGTTTGTCAAACTTGTTTTCCTATGCACGTATATACGTCGCAGAGTGGAGTAGAGTGGAGTAGAGTGGAGTAGAGGGGAGTAGAGGGGAGTAGAGGGGAGTAGAGGGGAGTAGAGGGGAGTAGAGGGGAGAAGGAGAAGAAGAAGACTGAGATGGGAGGACTGCGTGAAGAGAGATTTGGCGGGAGTGGGAAGGGAGTGGATAATAAGAACAAGGGTCAAGTTGAGTGGAGACGGGTGGTGGAGACAGCTATGAAACGTGATCAATGACGAAAGAAGAAGGGAAACAAAATTCGACGACTGGTATCGTTGCCAGCCTCCCCGGGACTTCAGGGAGAAAGAGGAGAACAACACCAACGCATACGCCCATAACGTAATACGTCCATAACGTAATACGGTAATTCATTACGTTTTGTTTTGCTGTTTTATGTTTTATGAGTGATCAATAGGTGTTGTCCAATTCAAGTGAATACACACATGGATGGAACAGCTTCTGATGCAACTAAATCTCAGATGAACAAGTCATGTGGCTCGTATGGATGATAACAGACCTCCTGAGTGAAATATGTACTCTCAGCTGTCGGAAGGTCGCCCCGAACAAAGATTCAAAGATATTTATTCTCTTATTCAAAGATGTAGTTTATTCTCCCTCCCCCTCTCAATCGCCCTCCCTCCCACCCTTCCTTCCTCCCTCCCCTTCCCTCTCTCTCATGTTGCTCTCTTTGACTACTGACCCTTACAAATAATTCACTAAACATGTCTTGCAGTCGGACGTGGCATAGGTAAAGATGATTCCTAGCAACAATAATATGTGGAAGGCAACTTGTAATAAAGTTGAACTGTTGTTGTGGCACTGTGCATTAATGGATTAATGGTTAATGCGTACGAACGGAAACCCATTAAGTTGCTAATTCAAAGGGATTACTTTACAATAATGATCACAAGTACTGTTGTGACTTCCTTTTCGACTATCATACGTTGAACACATCAATTCGTCTGTCTAATGTTGTGTATCTGACGAAGCATTTGCTTAAGAAATATGTCTGGCACTCGCATACAGTAACCACGGTCTGTGACTGTCGACTGCAGACTACCGCTGAAGTGGTACTGACCTAACAGCAACTGAAATTGGTGACCACTTGAAATCTCCGTTCAGTCACACTCCACATTGACATACTGCAGAACAATAGGCTTGAGTTTGGTAAGATAAATGTTGTTTGTTTGTTCGTTTGGTGAACCTTTTTGGTATGTTTTGTTGCTGATTCGCCGCTGTCATTGGTATGCGGAGGTACTATGTCGAACACACAGGTATAAATAGAACACAACTCATAAATAGATCAAGAACGCTGAGCTCTTATCGGTTGACAAATACTAAAGTGAGACAGACGTGGGCGTGTGAAGGCCTATATTTAGTCGCACTGGTTTGGTTAGCGTCAGCGCTTTTAGTTGTGCCCTTTCAACCCGCTGATTGTCGTCAAAGCTGCTCCAAATGACCCAACAAAGCTCTGTAGAATAGACGCCACAAATTCACACAAATCTACTTACTAAACTGGTAGCTGTGGTGCGTTGTTCAACTGGCCGACGAGTGAAAGGCTTCACCGACGAGGGTCTCCACGGGAGGGAAGCATGGCAGTCGTACGCTGATCCACACGACGACTTTAATGTTACGACATGGCTAATGTCAAAAACAATCATATTAACAACGTAGTATTATTGGTATGTTATC
>OY759273.1:21119753-21194753 GCA_963662155.1 Lamellibrachia columna | reverse complement strand
GAATAGACTGTCACAGGTAAGGTGTTATGTTCCCTTGGTTGGGATAATGTATTAAAATGCCTATTTCTCACCGTTAATGGTTCCTTGTCCATTTGTCATCTGGATTGTGCCACTTTAGATGACAATCTAATAAGCACAACGTTTTCCACATTTCTAGCAATAGTTCTGTAATTGTCGACCTGTGGGCTAAATGTAAAAGTTTGTGATAGTGTTACTACATGAACAAACCTGGCCTTTGACTCTGTCCCTGGTGCCGCGTCAACCAGTGGTATGCATTGCTAGGATACATCTCTGTTACCACCGGGCAAACAATGTTCGGCAAAGGTTCTCGAATGGCTAGTAACAAAATACAAACACAACTCAAACTGCAACTCGTTCGTGGTTTCACGCAGAGAAGAAGTCTCGCATAACCGAGTCTCGCTCGCCTTCGTGATCTCGCCGAGAGCGTCTGCCTTCGAATTGAGTTGATTAAAATTGCAATGTATAAGCTAATAACAGTTCATTTTTATTTGATAAGTTAGCCAAATCCCCGGATGAGAGTCCAATTAATCTAATCATGTATCCGCCCAGAATCATAATTTCCGTCACAATAAAATGTACGGTTTGGGTCCAGGCGATGACGTGTGCGACAAACGGTGGCGCCACACCACGGAGCCTGACTAGCAGAGAAGTTAGTCCGAACTAGCTGTACATTTACGGTGGCGTGCGCGAGATAGTGTACCAATTTTCCCGCCGTATTTACGGGCGGTGTCACGTACGGTCACGTGCGGTGTCACGTACGGTCACGTGCGGTGTCACGTACGGTCTCAGTTTCATCCGACCTGGGATTGCTCAATTCATAGGTTGTGCATGGTTCCCCATGCCTACGCGTTCTACATCATCATCCGTAGCGAAGTCTGTTAAAAAACCGATGACCCGTCAAAGTCTGCCCATTTATTTGGGTCGTTGGTAATTCTGATGGTAACGTCTTCAATAGTTCACTGGCTAGTTTATTTATTTAGCAACATGTTGTTTAATAAAGATTTCGTAATCATGAATACGTTACTGATAACAAAGAATCACGCATCACTGGACGTTTAGGAAAACATTCTAGCATCGGCGTATTTGGAAGGAGCGAGGGGCTGATGGCAGCTTCGCACAGGTTAGATCAGGACAGGAGCATGAGTCACATGACATGTGTTGAAAAACATTTTACAGGGAGCAAACAATCCTACCAAGGTGATACTGTCTCAAGATCACCAACACAACTATTAAACGGTGATATCCATCCCCAATAAAAACGTCGTTCGGAGCGCCATCTCGCGAATAATCTGATCGTGTAATTTTACCACTATTCGCCAGGTAGCGCAAAGCCATACCAACAATCGAGCGCCATTTCAACTGTTTTACAACTCTCAATAAACGATACAATAAATACATACTTGTAGCGTACTTGATTGTCTTCGATGATAACAAATATTTGTTGGGTCTGATCACTTAGATTGTTAAAACACGTGGTGAGAGAGATCGACAGGTCTGTATGTTCATTGCTGAAACGTGAAACTGCACAGTACGTTAAGATTTACAAAAGGAAATTTAGTATGTTGCGTTTGTATTACAATATGTGTACATGTTTATGACAAGTATGATTAACTAACATAAGTTGCATCATTTGTATCTCTCTTGTTCTGCTTACGTTTCGTTCTGTTTAACACTGTCGTGCAGTGTGTCACCGTTTGATCCAGTCGTGACAGAAACAACCATCAGTTTACAAAAAACAACGATTACCTGTGTACATTGTAATACGTGTCCCTGATCAGTTCTCGGGAGCAAAACCACTACTAACATTTGGGGAAATGTTTAAATATTGACAGTAACAGTGTTTCTACACAGGTGCTGTGCAGCCACGATGTGTGTTTATTCTCAATATGGCCAGTGGGAATATGGTGACATGTAATGACATCTAAATGTGGTCCGTGTCTATGTGTAAGTGTGTTTATGTAAACATATAGAGTACAACAATGCGACTACGTCCGACTAACGCTATTTGTCCAGTAGTTAAGGCACAATTGTCGGTCAGGAAAGGAAGCGCGACTTTGTAGAGGTTAACCTGGATGAGGCGTATCTGGACGGCGGTGACGTCAGCTCGAATATCACGGGAAGTTTTTTCTGCTTCTTCGACTCGACACTGGCCATGGTCTTTGAGCGTTGCAACGCTTTTGGTACCGGAAGCGCCTTACTCGATTGCGACCTCTTAAACGTTGGCGTCAACCGTGGCATTTCGTGTTTATAGAAGCCGAAGGCATTGTTCCGCTTCTTCGGCGGCGGTGGTACTCTGATGGGCGGCGGCGTCCTCCTCGTGTTCTGTTTTAGTTTCGACGGACTTGCTGGAGTCGACTGTCCCAGAGGCTGCAGCAAGTGGCTAGAACCCGGTAATGCCAGCATGCGTCTGCGCCTGCGTGGAGCTCGTCGCGGAGTTGTCGACTTGCTGCGGTGAACCGACATCACGTGGTTGTAAATCTCCGGCAGGCGTACAATGTCGATGTCAAGCGACGATCGATAATCTCTGTGCTGGTCACCGCTGTAGCGGCTTATGGAGTCGTCAACGAAGTCCTGCAATGAGACGATGGGTGCACAGTCAAAGTATTAGCGATACAGGTTGTTTACGTGCTAACGATACCAGTCATTCAGTACGTCAGACTATTTTGTTACTTTTTTTAAACCCCCTCACCCCCTTGTCATGCTTCATAGCGCTGATCTGAGCACATCTCACCCTAAAACTCGCTTTTAGAAAGACCCCCCATCTATTATATATACATATATATATTTCCACCCAATTTGCAAACTTTTCGGGTGACATTACAAACTTCACTAATGCATGGTAGAGTTTGCATTCCTTTTCCGTTCGAATTCAGTTATGTTAGCCTGACATTGACAGCTAGACGAACAAAACAAGACACTCCACCCCATGTAACGCTCCGTAACGCTTACCCCCACACACCTCTCGAGCGTGGCGTACGTAATGGACGGCCCTTGCGTAAAAGAGGATTTGTAGAATTTGTCACACGTCATCTTAACAAACCGAAATGTGATTTACCGTGAAGCCGTAAACACACGTCACAAACAACAAGTGATAAATTAGTCACGAGAAACAAAAACATAAATGTAAAATTGTTTATTATGTTTGCAATATCTTACGTTTACTACTACCGATACCAGGGAACCGCCATATTTACATTCACTCCTGCAAGAAAGCCTAGGCAGATGCGATCATCTAGTTCTGATCATATTTACATTCACTCCTGCAAGAAAGCGTATGCAGATTCGACCATCTAGTTCTGATCATATTTACATTCACTCCTGCAAGAAAGCCTATGCAGATTCGACCATCTAGTTCTGATCATATTTACATTCACTCCTGCAAGAAAGCGTATGCAGATTCGACCATCTAGTTCTGATCATATTTACATTCACTCCTGCAAGAAAGCGTATGCAGATTCGACCATCTAGTTCTGATCATATTTACATTCACTCCTGCAAGAAAGCCTAGGCAGATTCGACCATCTAGTTCTGATCATATTTACATTCACTCCTGCAAGAAAGCGTATGCAGATTCGACCATCTAGTTCTGATCATATTTACATTCACTCCTGCAAGAAAGCCTATGCAGATTCGACCATCTAGTTCTGATCATATTTACATTCACTCCTGCAAGAAAGCCTAGGCAGATTCGACCATCTAGTTCTGATCATATTTACATTCACTCCTGCAAGAAAGCCTAGGCAGATTCGACCATCTAGTTCTGATCATATTTACATTCACTCCTGCAAGAAAGCCTAGGCAGATTCGATCATCTAGTTCTGATCATATTTACATTCACTCCTGCAAGAAAGCCTAGGCAGATTCGACCATCTAGTTCTGATCATATTTACATTCACTCCTGCAGGAAAGCCTAGGCAGATTCGATCATCTAGTTCTGATCATATTTACATTCACTCCTGCAAGAAAGCCTAGGCAGATTCGACCATCTAGTTCTGATCATATTTACATTCACTCCTGCAAGAAAGCCTAGGCAGATTCGACCATCTAGTTCTGATCATATTTACATTCACTCCTGCAAGAAAGCCTAGGCAGATTCGATCATCTAGTTCTGATCATATTTACATTCACTCCTGCAAGAAAGCCTAGGCAGATTCGACCATCTAGTTCTGATCATATTTACATTCACTCCTGCAAGAAAGCCTATGCAGATTCGATCATCTAGTTCTGATCATATTTACATTCACTCCTGCAAGAAAGCCTATGCAGATTCGATCATCTAGTTCTGATCATATTTACATTCACTCCTGCAAGAAAGCCTATGCAGATTCGATCATCTAGTTCTGATCATATTTACATTCACTCCTGCAAGAAAGCCTATGCAGATTCGATCATCTAGTTCTGATCATATTTACATTCACTCCTGCAAGAAAGCCTAGGCAGATTCGACCATCTAGTTCTGATCATATTTACATTCATTCCTGCAAGAAAGCCTAGGCAGATTCGATCATATAGTTCTGATCATATTTACATTCACTCCTGCAAGAAAGCCTATGCAGATTCGATCATCTGGTTCTGATCATATTTACATTCACTCCTGCAAGAAAGCCCAGGCAGATTCGATCATCTAGTTCTGATCTAATTTTTTTTTCTCAACGTTAACTAAATACAGGAGTTAGTGCTTCCTCCTTTGCTGCACCAACTCTTTGGAATTCACTACCTTATTATTATCTATTATGTTATGTTAGATCAGTAGGAAACATAACATACTTTCGCCGTCATCTGAAACGTATATTTTTAATTGTGTTTCCTTCATTAGCGTCCTAACGTTGTCATCCATCTGTTAAAAGCAATGTACACTGTATATCGATTTTGATATTGCCTTTTCTTTCCATCCGCCCGGATTTCCGAGGAGTTAGGCGTGATAGAAATGTTCACATTATTATTAATCTTGTTATTATTATTATTATCACTATTATTATATTTAGGTCAGATTATAAAAATGCGAAACTGAACAATGTGCTGTATTTTCAATATACTGATTTAAAATTGTTATGCAAAACATTGTATTATCTGACACTAATTTTCTTAACAACCTTCTTCTTGTTATGTTTCTGTGTTGATGGCCGATTTGGTCTAAGATGTGACTGTCGAACCGGAACCTCGTCATTAAACCTTCACTTAAGACGGGGCTGGAATTTTCTGACACTTATACAGAACGCCAAACATTGATACAGCACCGACGGACACTTAACAGACAATGCACACGACTCGACTGAGTGCGATTCTACCGCAGACAACCATGTAATCCACGTAACAGTGCCAATATATATATTGAAGATTACAGCTGTGGTTTCATGAACACTAAATCCGTAGTTTACACAGTAATACACAGACCATTATATGATATACTCACGGCACTGAATGGCGGGGGCCTTTGATGGTGTGAACAAAATGCGTTGCTATTACATATATAATAGAATACTTATATGTATATGTATATGTGTGTGTGTGTGTGTATATATATATATATATATATATATATATATATATATATATATATATATATATATATATATATATACATATATACATACATACATACATACATACATACATACATACATACATACATACATACATACATACATACATACATACATACATACATACATACATACATACATACATCTACATATATCTCTCTCCCCTTCTCTCTTAATATTTTACTGTAATACGTATAGGATCGGCCAACTTTCAAAATGTGTTTCTGGATGATAACGAATATTTGAAATACTCCTACTCTAACAAGAAAAGGGCCTTATCAATATAGGTGTGCTTATCTCCAGCCACGTATGAATAAATTTCAGCTCACGTATATGTTTAACTGCATATGACAGATTAATCATGTATGTCTGATATTGGTAATACGCTCCACAAATTAGAATGTGTAACGCAGTTATTTTGTCCTTTTCACAGATAATTTACACATACCTGATAGCGTAGCATTGCCCGGAACACTTCGACGGAGTAGATGAAGCGGCGAGTTCCATTCGGCACCGGGGCTGAGGCAGAGCTGAATGCCGGCAGCATCTGGTCGTGCAGAGCCCTCAGTGGGGAATTCATCATTCGTTCTTTAGCCCGGGAAATCTAAGACTGCGTTTGTTTCTCGTCGATATCTACTCTACCCAGGAGATGTCGTGGAACTTTGGGTAGCGAAACGACACGGGATACGACTGTTTCTCACAATAACAATAACGGCCGATGCAACAAAAGACGAGCTAAACATCTGAGGAATATCTATATAAATCAATGTCGAATGAATTTGTCTTGCTGTAGAGCTTCCATTTACGATGTTGGTCACATAATCATATCATCTCAAAGCCCAACATCAAGCATACACACCATCGTCACTGTCGGCCGAAACTCTGACCAGCCACGGTTCAAGTATACGCTTCTTTCAACTTGTTCAACTACACACACCGTGATTTCCGCGAACCGTTTCCCGGTTGGCTTAGTTACTACCACATCCACATGTCGTCCTTCGTGTGGCGGTCAACGAAATGGGTGACTGACCATCAAAGCGACAACCGTTGTCTCACATACACATGAGGACGTCCGGGCAATGGCAGAACGCCATAAACCGAACAGTCTTGGCTCCAAGATGGCATCGGTGTCACTAACTGTGTGTAGAGCAACACTAGACGCAGTGCTAGTGAGTTACCACAACAGTGACCGTGGCATGCGGTATATTCAGTGCAGCTATTGTCCCAGGTATAATTCCAAGGCGGCAGCCACTTTGAGTCGCTATGCAGGCTCATTCATACAGTATGGCGAAATCCTTGTCAATTACATGACCACCTGTCTTTTGTGTCCACTTTGACAATTAACGTCCTCTCTCCCTTAATATACAATGGACTCCGCTTAACAAATCACGGTTAACATAATCAACGGTTTTGTAGCTCTAATCTGAACGAAGAGAGCGGAATAGTTCACTGTTCCCGTTGTGTTAAACTGCGCCGCTTAAAAGAATCACGTCCGCCGCTTAGTAGAATCAAATATACGAAAAACAATAAATTGTAGCTCGAAATAACACGTTTTGTGGCTACAGATCTGGTTTTAGATCAATATTTTTCAGGCGAAAAACGATAGATTGTACAGGTAAAACGGAAATAAAACTTCATAAATTGAAATATTAATGAAAGTTGCCGTTGCGGACAACCCGCGAGATTTACATAACTGTGTTGCGACATTCGTCTAACTAAGACAATGTGCAGTTCGAGAGGACCAATTTACGACATTTCTTAACTACAAAGCGGTATTTCAATATGGACGAAATAAAAAATGAAACTCAATTGTTTGACGTACATTCACGGCCACATCATTCTAGAGACTCACTCTTTCCGTTACCACTTTCACTGCTGGTATCGTCATTACAATGATCTCTACCATCTAAATCGAAATAATTTCAAAAGATGCTGACAAATTGGCTTGTCAACTCCGAATTACCAAAAGCATGAAATTGTTCACACTTATAACGCATCTGTAATCGTCGCGCAGTAATCGTAATGAACAGTGGGAAATGTAGGTACAAACGATTCTCGAATGTTCAAATATCGTTTTAGCCACATCGATTTTATATATTTTGACCGAACTTGTTCAGTCAATGAAGCAATGAGTCACAATCCCATGACAGCTGATTCAATAACTAGTCGTGACGCTAGTAATACATGAACAATGCACCAATGTGGTAAACGACGCAAATTAAAGCCCCTTGTTAAAGCCAGTCGAGCGAAACATTGCCAGCAATTACCATGCATCGTTCAGACCCCGTAGAATTAGGCGTGGTATGCGACCAGCAAGGCACCGTCCATTGTGATATCCGCGAGCGGCCATCGGTGTGTGTTATAATTGTGTGTATCCTAACAAAACGTTCATAATGCACAGCACAGCTACATATGTACACGTGTACTGGATAATTTAAATTGTGTACGGACGGTGCACCATGGTGGTGGCTGGATAGTTTGATATACACGCTGATGTAACATATAGCTTATGACTTCATTATTATTTATGTTAACAGCTTATTTTTAAAGATGTTCATACAAAACACATTAACAGTTTATTCTTAAAGATGTTGATGCAAAATTGCACGATTATATACATTACCCGACTTTCCCGATCGGTCACATAACAAATGCACATGAACGCACACATACATGCATGCGGGTTCGAGCGTACACTGTATGTACATATCTATCTTGGGAAATCTTGAGGAGAACACGGGATTGAATTTGGTGGATTTTATATTTGTCAAAAGCGTGGAATATTGATCGGATAAGTATTATTATTGCGTGTATATTAAACATAAACTTACAAGAGTCCTTGTTTAGTCAATAGTTGCTGTTAAAATTTAGCTATAGGAGTAATTTAGGGTAGTTTATATCGTAGGTCTCCGAGGACTCGGTAGCGCGAGCGATAATTAAGGGTTGTTGTTTTCAGTTGATTGGGTACATAATACGAGACATAATATTATTGTAAATAATTTAGTACATATTAAATATTGAAAACCTGAATATTTTGTTTTAGCAACATTTATTGTTAAAAGTTAGCCGTAGGTAGTAATTCAGTGTTATTTAAATAAGGTCACTGAAATTTCGTTAGCGCGAGCGATATTACGTTTTGTTAGTCAGCTGTTACATAGAAAGTAAGTTGCAAGGCAGTAGCTGTAAATTTAATTAAGACATAAGTAACATACTATAAAGTGTGTATTACAACACAAAAACAGTCTTTGTGAAGACTACCTAGTATAAATTGATTATAAACGGATTATAAACAAATACAAATTTAATTTCTAACATGGCGCCGTGCAAACGCCAAGTAAAGGCAAAACGTAATTTGATATGTTCTAGCTGTGACAGCTGGATAGACTTTGCAAAGTCCGGGTGTGTAAATTCGTGGGCGGAGGTGCAGGCGGATGATTTCCATTTCGTGTGTAGGGGGTGTACTACAGTGAAATATCTGCAGGAGCAGGTGATTGAGCTAAGGCGTATGATTTTGATGATGACAGGGCAGGGTGAGACAGAAGTGAGCAGAGGTGGTGAGAATGATGAGAGCAGAGGTGGTGAGACCGAGGAGAGCAGAGGTGGTGAGACCGAGGAGAACAAGGAGAGCAGTGGCAATGTGAGGGAGAAAGCTGGTAAGAAGAAGAAAGATGACAGAAGGCAGAGAATGCAACAAAAGAGAGGTAAGTGGGTGAGTGGAGAGGGATTGCCAGGTGGTAAGACAGTAAAGGTTGATGATATGAGAGAAAGGGGGCATACTAGTAGTGTGCTACAGGAAAGGAGCTTTGCTGATGTAGTATCACAGGGGAAAGCGAGGAAAGCTCGGGTATTTATGGGGGATTCCATCATTAGGAAAGTGGATAAAATTGTAAATAGAGGAGATGACATAACAGTATGCCTACCAGGGGCAAAAGTAGAGGATATAGCAGAGAAGGCAGGACAGGTCATGGGTGGTGGAACGGGAGGTGCTGCTCTCGTGCATGTGGGAACGAACAATGCAGATAAGGAGGGAACGTCAACCATCATTGGTAAGTACAGGAGGTTGATCAAGACACTTAAAGAGGCACGTGTTGGGTAGATCGTATTGTCGGGGATATTACCAATAATGGGAGGCAGGGGTGAGGAATATAGGAACTGTAGAAGGATGGCGATCAACACACAGGTACAGAAGGTATGTATGGAGGAGGGAGTAGGCTTCGTAGACATGTGGTTAAACTTTGTGGGAAGAGGTGACTTTTTCATGAGAGATGGACTTCATCTGACAGGGAAGGGCGCTGCAGTTCTTGCGTGTGAGTTTGTCAGTGTTGTCGACGAGGGCACAGGTACCATAGATTATTTAAACTAGATGCGCAGGGGGAACTGACAGAGAAAACTCAAATGAGTACTACTACAAATACACATACAAAGAAATGTTCACCAATAATTTCAGACAATGAACTTAAATGTGTATGCTTAAATGCCAGGAGCATAGTAAATAAAAAAAAGTGAGTTAGACATTATGGTAGCAGATATTGATCCTCATGTAATAGGCATCACAGAATCATGGGCAAATGAAGATATAGTAGATGCTGAGTTAGCACTGACAGGCTCAGCTCACTTCCAGTTCCATTGACTAAATTTGAGGGCAATAAATCAGAACATTTAGGGCAGTTAATTGTAACTCCTGAAATGATAGCAAAGAAAATTAAGAAGATGAAAGATAATAAATCACCTGGAGTTGATGGGATACCACCAAAACTGCTAAAGGAAATTGTTGATCAAATTAGTACACCATGTGCAAACTTATTTAACTTGTCACTAGAAGAAGGAATAGTTCCTTCAGAATGGAAAGAAGCAAACATTACGCCGCTATTTAAGAAGGGATCGAGGAAGAAGCCAGAAAATTACAGACCAGTGAGTTTAACATCAGTTGTATGTAAATTACTCGAAACATTAATTAGAGACCACATGGTGGAATTCCTCATAAAACATAAATTAATAAATACATCTCAACATGGATTCCTAAAAGCAAGGTCATGTCTAACCAATCTCTTATGTTTTTTAGAAGAAATTACAAAGTGGGTAGATGACGGGTCACCAGTGGATGTTGTCTACTTAGATTTTCAGAAAGCTTTCGATAAAGTGCCACATCAAAGATTGTTACTTAAACTAAAAGCCCATGGTATAGGCAATGATGTAATCAACTGGATAGAAAAGTGGCTTACACACAGAAGACAGAGAGTAATAGTAGATGGTAAGATTTCAAACTGGAAATCTGTTTTGAGTGGGGTACCACAGGGATCAGTGTTAGGCCCTATACTGTTTTTAATATATATAAATGATTTGGAGGACATATCTAGCAAAGTACTCAAATTTGCAGATGACACAAAAGTATTCAGAAAGGTTACTAATGATACAGATAAACAAAGTTTACAGGATGATCTAGAAAAATTAGTTAAATGGTCAGAAAAATGGCAAATGTTATTCAATTTTGGGAAGTGTAAATGTATACACATAGGACATGGAAATATGGACGAGGAATATAAAATGGGGGATGCTGTACTAGGTAGAACCACACAAGAAAAGGATTTAGGAGTAACGTTTAATGCTGACATGAAAGTTTCAGAGCAATGTGGGATTGCTGCTTCGAAAGGAAATCAAATTCTAGGGCTAATTAGAAGAACTATCACGTATAAGGAGAAACCTCTAATTGTACCCCTGTACAAAGCAATAGTTAGACCACATTTGGAATATTGTATTCAAGCATGGAGGCCATATCGTAAAAAAGACATAGATAAGCTAGAAAGAATACAACGAAGAGCAACTAAGATGATTCCAGAATTAAGAGACCTTAGTTACGAAAGTCGCTTATTACAATGTGGTTTGACAACACTAGAGACCAGGAGACTAAGAGGAGACCAAATAGAAGTGTTTAAAATAGTGAACGGTTATGAGGATGTTGATAGGAATATGTTCTTCAAATTTAAAGAAGGCAGTAGAACCAGAGGACACAAAGCAGCATTAGTTAAGGAGCAGTGTAGGTTGGACATGAGAAAGTACTCTTTCTCACAGAGGGTGATAAATGAATGGAACAAACTGCCAAATGATTGTGTTAATGCTAGTAGTGTGAATATGTTTAAAAATAGAATTGACAGATATCTGATAAGGGCGGGCTACACATAGATGAGAAAATTGTTGGACTCTCGATAAGCCAATGGCTTCCTTGTCCACTTGCCATCTGGAACTTGTTGTTCGAGATGGCAATCTTGTTAAATCTTGTTAAATCTATCAGCCCGACTTTATTACAGACACGCACGCAAGCGATATGCAGACGGGGTGCCGCCTTTTAGTGGCGCACAGTCTCAAGCTATTTCCAATGTAATGCCACTGTCGGCCTCTTGTGGTTCCGTGTGTTCGATGTGAAAGACTTTATTCGTGGAATTCCCTAGATCTCAATCACTAGCTTCCCTCATGACGAGGTTTCCTCGTGAGGAACACCGACCGATACCGGTATAGTAACTTCAACACACGCACGCACGCACGCACGCACGCACGCACGCACGCACGCACGCACGCACACAGACACAACATATTTATGCTACTTAAAAGTGTTTTGGGCCGGTAGTTTTGGGAGCCAATTAACCTCCAATTTCCCACCTGTTTGTGGGGCGAATCTCCCAACTCGCATCATATTTGAGAGACCACCTCCCGCCAATCGCACTTCCCAGCTACCACATATTTTATGCCACGTCCCACCTCCCACCAATTTTAGGACCAACCTCTCACTTCCTGCCACTGCTCAAACGACTGTTATCTGTATATGAATGGCAAGAGTGTTTTGAACCTAGGTTTTAAGCGTCCCACACCGGCGAGACTGGGCTCGTAGACGGGGCAGTGGCGCCGCACCGCGCATAGAGAACCAACCGTTAGCAGGCTTAATTCGTAGTGCGACTCAAAAGACAAGGTGCATATACAATTAATTACTCAGCACGGTTAAACATTTTGACATAATTACATGCGAGACCATGGCGATGACGGAAAAACAACAAGAAAAATTGCAAATTTGCTAGAATAATTGGGTGAGAAGAACTGCGGGAGTGAAAAGTATCGACAAGCGAAGAATGGAGGAGCTGAGGGAAGAGGTTGGTGTGAGAGAGAGTCTCACAAGGAAGCTGGTGAGGAACCGGCTAAAGTGGGCTGGACGCGTGGAAAGAATAGAAGGGAGCGGTTCACGAAGGGAGTGGCTGCGCTTAGAGAGGGTAGAAGGAGAAGGAAGAGAGGAATACGGAGATGGGAGGACTGCGTGAAGAGAGATTTGACGGGAGTGGGAGGGGAGTGGAGAATGAGAGCGAGGGATGGGGGAGTAGAGATGGTTGGTGGAGACGGCAGTTAAACGGGATCAGTGACGAAGAAGAAGGAAAACAACAATTGACGACCGGTATCGTTGCCAGCCTCACACCGGACTTCAGGAATAAAGAGGAGAGCAACAACATATTGTAACTGGTTAAGGTTTTGAGGCGGGTAGTGTCGGCTCTACATTTGGGACTTGTAAATTGCAAGGCTCGGATCCCACAAATAAAGGCTGCATTTTTCACTTTTATATCAGTTTCACTAACATATTTTGTTTTAATTGTATCATATATAAAAAAAATTCAGTACAGAGCAAGAACGCTTGTGTTTTTACATTGAACATCCAGTAAAGATGGGGTAAGGCAGGGGTCTCAACCTACCATCTGTTTTGGGCGCCTACCTCCCACCTGTTTTGGGGGACCAACCAACAAGTTAGCATGAAAGTACCCGGGTGTTCGCTCAGATGCTTGCCAAACATCCGGGTTCTGTGATGTTTGCCACGAGGCGGTTACGAGAGCAACTAATGGTGGCGCCACCTCACGAAGTCTTGTTTATCGAGGCTACGCGCGTTCGAACAAACCCCCTTTTGAGAAAATTTGTTTTAACTGGAACATTTTTCAGAAATCATCCCAGAATTCTCGACTGATTGTGTACACCTGAACCCCTTTTGAAAGCCCCGAGGACGGGCCTGATCTCACCTATTTTTGGGGCCAACCTCCCAACTATTTTTTTAGGGCAACCTCCCACCTGTTTTGAGGGCAACCCCTAGCCTGCCACTTCCCCCCCACACCCTCTCAGTAAACTACATGACGGACTGACCACGATCTTGATGTTTGATGAGATCGATGATGCTCGTGGAAATTTAGAAATAGTGTGCCGATAATAGCACAGACACATGTCTTACGTACTTATATGAACAACTAAAACACCTGCGTTCTGTTCAATCATTCAAGTGTTGGCCTGACATTTTTTAACCATTCACATGCGATGAGTTCACAGATACAGGAGTATGCGTTGTGTGTAATGTTCATTCGGAAGTAGAGCACGACTTGCATTGAACAGTTCACATAATATCAAAGGCAATGCACTGACAGCGGTCGCCGTCGGTCACGCTACACTAACTGCTGAGTTAGTTGATTGCTTGCTGTTTCCAGTATGCGCACTTAGATATCAAACGAGACTCCGGAATAATGGATAATTGGTGGAATGGATCGATCTATGGCACGTGCATGTTACGGTGGACAAAATTCTTGGTAATTATATTTCCAGATTGTCGAGGTATACCTACGGTTGATCACAAACAAAACATGCCGGATGCATTATATTAACGACATAAGAGCATGATTAGTGTCTGTGATAAGTGAGACAGAACTATTCGTAATCATGCTTAGTGAATAGCCAATTTTAACCGCATAATTAATCTTAGTGCATAAATGTTGAGAACAAGTTGCTGTTATTAAGTTACTAGCTGGTGTGCCAACAGCTGGTACGGAAACGTGTGTATACTATTTCCGAAGTGTTATCGTAAAACCATTTGCAGTTATACATCTAAAATATTGTACAAGTGTAATGTGTTTGAGTAGTTTGTTGTGCTGCTAGATTGACTGTTGATATGTGTTGTTTGTGGTCTAGCTTCTACAGCGTTATGCATTCTGTTGGCTCCAATATGACTTCGTTTCCAGGACGTCCTTTGATCGTCGCTGTAGTGCAAGGGACGATTCCGGGCGAATCAATAATTACAGCGTAGCAGGTCATTCAGTTCGCAACACGTCAGCTAAGCGGGCGACCTCTGCTCTTAGCTCGGTCCGCACTACGCAGTGACAATGTTGCCATGAGCCAAGACTGAATCGACAAACCAAGTGTAACAGTCATCATCAACGGTGACGTAATCTTTGCTAAGTTGTGCCGCTGTCACTCAACCATTCAAATGTAATGAGTGAATGTCACGTTTAAGGCACATTAGGCGCATCAGCAACTAGGATTTAACCATGGACACGTGGAACTGGAATAAGGATATGAGGTAGCGAATGGTGTATACTCAGTGCCGAATGTATGTCGCCCGAGTTGGACTGACTCGAACCAACGTCGCCATTGTCGATCGCTCGCCAGCAATGTACAAAGGTGCGACACATCGACGCAGAGTTGCCGGAGTTGAAGTAGCAGAGCACTCAGCCTACACGTAGTGTGCACGCTGGCCTCGTTCCCTTCGACTCGAGTGGACGTAAGTGGCTTATTGGCAGACGGTTGGTGTCGAGGCATGCACAGCTGACTGCGTCTACGACAGACGCCGATTATATATAACCCTCCCATTGACAATGCGGAAAGACAGCCTGCCAGGGCTTCCACTTTATTTGACACCGACGAAATCGGCCAGGTGTCCGCTACATCGGTCCAGCATCCATCTGCCATCGCTAGCGGGAGACCGGAACTTGGCGATCGTCAGTCAGGGGCTGCGCATGCGCTACGCAGCGCCGAAGCGCCAAACGTGGGACCCGGAGATCATGAAAGCCCGGAACGATTTCGCGTACGAGAATTACCTGCTTCGTCAGCGGATGCGGTGCGTCGAACGGTCGCTGACGTCCTTTCGGAACAGCATCACTGACGGCTGTCAGCAGTACAGGGACACAGGCGTTATCGCTGCGTCATACGACGACACTCTGATGTCGCGACGGCGGCGCAAACCACGCAAGTTACCGCCGTTTAAATAGGGTTAAGTAAACGTAATCCCATGACGAGACCTCTTATTGTTCATGCCGTCAACACCGGCGTCTTTGGGACATCGCTGTAGTTCACCTGTTACCGTCTCATTCGATAACCCCACTCACCGAAGGTGTGTATTTGTTAACAAGTAGAAACAAATCACTGACGTCACAGAAGTTATATACCTATTTATATCGCAAATATCTCTATAAACCGAACTTTGGTTCACGGTATTTGTCACATGGACGAGCGTAGTTCGTATTCGCAAATGAAGGCGCTATTGCAATACTACACCGTTCTATTGCAGTAGGAAATGTGTGGAGATCAAACGCCTTCTAGCAAGACAACCTACAACGAACACATCACGTGAGGTTTCGATATGACAAGGCTACGACACAGAAGTACGATGTAGCGCATTCGATCCAGTGAACTGTTGAAACGGCATTTTTGGATACGATGAGGTGACGTGTCTCACGATTGGGTGACATGTCTTACGATGGGGTGACATGGCTTACGATGCGGTGACATGTCTTACGATGCGGTGACGTGTCTTACGATGGGATGGCGTTTCTTACGATGAAGTGACGTGTCTTACGATGAAGTGACATGCCTTACGAAGGTGTGACGTGTCTTGCGATGGGGTGGCGTGTCTCATGTTGGGGAGGAGTGTCTTATGATGAGGTAGCGTGTCTTACTGTCACGTGAACGAGAAACTTCCCTTAATTTTGGGCCACAAACACGTTTCAAAGGGTAAAGCCAACTATTCGATCTTTAACAACTAATTCGAAAGAAATGTCGACTGAAACACTTTCAATTACCCGCGTGACCTTTACACATGCAGAACTGAACTGAAACCATCGATAGTATCCAAAAAATATAACAGACTGACGAACAGTGTTCACGTTGCCCTGATTGTATGCGTTTCTGTTTGAGTGTTGGTGTGCACTGACTGGTTTGCGAGTGATAAGCATGGTACGTAGCGTAACATTAGTTGCATAGAAACAGAACACGGTGGTGACAAACAGTTGGATAACTAATGTATCGTACATTGTTTGCACAATGCAGTTCTGTCGCACGTATCTTGGTTGGTTCGACATTCAAACCCTGTCTAATTCATAAACATCGTTGCTTATAGCCTACATAATTCAGTTAGTCAGTTCAAATCGTTTACTGGCGTTTCGTCATGATGTTCACAGAAAAAATCCAAAATATCTTTAAAATTTGCACATTGAACTGATGAACCACCAGGAGGTCATATGCAATATAAAGGTTGAACATTTAAACAATTCTTGTGTTGGACACTGTGTTATGATTGTTATCGAAGAGGTTGCCAAATTCGGATTGGGAATATCACCTGCTAATTGTAGACGTCGACGGTTATGAGGATGTGCTTGCCGCTGTTGCACAGACGACAGTTGCCACCTGCGTTGACGACATTATGATCAGTTAATTGTGCATTGGGAATCAATGTTACCCGGTATAATAATGTTTTTGTCATTTTTATATTAGAGGCGGTCGCATATGTTCTCAAAGTCCAACGAACCCCATAGCATTACGTATTGGCGGGTAGTGGTTTGTTTATTGGCATTTCTGCATTTCTTCGGCAGTCTTTGTGTATTTGTGTGCGTGCGTGCGTGCGTGCGTGCGTGCGTGCGTGCGTGCGTGCGTGCGTGCGTGCGGTCTGAACCCATATAAAACAATACCGTTATGTTTGGACTTTCAGAACGTATGCGATCACCCCATAGTTGGCTTTACAACGTTGTCGATCGAAATGGTATCTAAGATACATACCATGTACATACAACACAATGCTACAAATGCAGTGATGATTTATAGTATACGTAATCAATTAGAACGGAAAGCAGACCTGTAAAGGAACACGTACTCGCAGCATGACCGCTAACGTAATCAATTAGAACGGAAAGCAGACCTGTAAAGGAACACGTACTCGCAGCATGACCGCTAACGTAATCAATTAGAACGGAAAGCAGACATGTAAAGGAACACGTACTCGCAGCATGACCGCTAACGTAATCAATTAGAACGGAAAGCAGACATGTAAAGGAACACGTACTCGCAGCATGACCGCTAACGTCGAATATTCTAAAGAATGCCTTTTTGAACAAGTGCTTTGTATAATTACATTAATTACAACAATACAACATACAACTTGTTTGTAATAATTTATTTGTGAATAAATTGAAAGTTGTTGTGTAAACAGTATATCAACATGTACATGTACATAATGAAACATTTTAACAATTCATTCGTGTACAGTTAACAACTGATTTGTATTAGTTTGGTGACACTCTCAACGTGTCAACATATTGGAACTATGTCTTGTTTTTCTCAGCACAACTAACCGTGATCCCATAACCGTGCACGTTCATACGTAGTTATATTAAGCAGAACACAACAAGTTCACGAATATACGTAAAGCGAAACAAAAGTCATGGTTTTGTGACTATGCATCTACAAGAGATAATAAAAACTAACCATGTGCACCTAAACTCAAGAATATCACGACTGTGGTTTACTCAGATTGTGTTCTAAAAGTAGGAGAATCCGGTAATTTCTCCGACTGACCGAGGGTTGACATGTTAACCAGTGCAACCGATAATTGCATGTGCAGTTCTACAAAATCGGGGTGACCTAGACTAAAGTGACGTATTAAGGGAGGCCGGCATACACAGAACCAGTGCAAAGTCTCAAACAAACGTGCTGTTTTGCCAGAATGAAGACTAGTTTATTAAACAAAGGCCAACATATGCTACATACGTTGAGTTTGGACGCAAACAGCATGGTCATATCCTATTGACAAGAATAGGAATAGGTATATACGAATATGTTTTCATTTGGCGAGCGAATATTGCCAGAATACCGCACTCGTGACGTAGTATGGCGCGGCCCATGAAATTAAGATGTGTGTTCAACACGGTTTTCCTAGTAAACCACTGGCGCGATATTCTTAATTGTAGTTAAAAATGGTTATGTTTTAGTAACTCTTAGGCCAAAAAACCATGACTTTTGTTTCGCTTTAATATCTCTCTAAGATTTGACACATCCAACCCACAAAACACGGACCACGACACCGACAAACAAAACAAAAAGGTGTATTTCTATATGCAACTACATAAATTATTACAAATCACAGAATAGTACAATAAAAAATAACTACAGGCATCCTGATAATACGATATTAACGATACAAGGCAATACAAATTCAGTATTCACAACAATAAATACATTTCTGTCCAAACGTTCTTTGTTGATTTGTCTGTAATCACTGCCGCCTTGATTTTTTACCGAAACATATTTTCACACCTAATGAAAATAACAGTATCCCTTTAACGGCTATGTAAAGATACGCAGCAGTTATTACTTTGGCATATATAGTAGACAATAAAACAAGTTAATTAGGGGTCACTTTAAAATGTTTATCAGTAAGTAAATTCACTTACTTTCAGTTAACAACTTCTAAAAATTTATAAAATGTTGTGAAGATCGTCTGCTAAAAACGGCAGTTAAAAACCAACTCAAGTTCAACTCGGTTCGAACGATTTTGCTTTGCTGTTATTTTGCTTTGCTGTTATTTTGCTTTGCTGTTATTTTGCTTTGCTGTTGTTAGCCACGATTGCCTCGTGCGAGAACCATTGGTGTCATGTTCAGGTGACCAAATAATTATTGTCGACTGAAGTTGTGTCAACGATTTGGAATTTGCGTGTAATAATCAGAGTGCGAACTTTATTATAATGTATAAATAATATATCACAGTAAATTGCATTGTAAAGAATCGTCACCATATATGGACTTATGTGTTTGTAGTAAGCGTTCACAATTAAATCAAACGACATCTACCAAAACTGCAGTGGAGTTGCACAAATGACTATGATTGTAGGCATGATGACTATGACTGTAGGCATGATGATTATGACTGTAAGCATGATGACTATGGCTGCAGGCATGATGACAACGACTGCAGGCATGGGGCAGCTATGTGAAACCAGAAAACGTCAGACGCCAGGGCCAGTATTCTCGAAAACCCTACGAATTCATAATTCAAGTTTTCCATAAATATGGCACCAATACTGTCCCGGAGGGGATTCACCCACGGAATATCTGTGTAAATATCATCTGATGTTCTAAATACTGAACAAAAATACTAAAGTGTTACATGATCCGTGTTGAATCTCAGCCACGACAGGTAGGCGTGTGTTATAATCTTAAATTCGCCACGTTGTTTTGGTATTAGATGTCATGTGAGTGGTCGACCCGGAGACAGCCAGGCCGCAATATCTATGGAAAACTTGAGTTAAGAATTCGTAAGTTTGTCGAGAATACAGGCATTGGTAGTCCCGTCCCGGACGTATGAGAAAGCGCCTTTAGCAACAGCAGCAGCAGCAACGGGCAAACCGTGATTCCCTTTCCCGTAAAAGCACATATAAACGGTACAAACAACACGTGCTACATAACACGTAAATCAACACAAGAAAATATAATAAATTAGTTACGCTGCTAGTGCCAGATATGAGCAAATAAAACAGGGACATCCTATCAATGCCAACACTATGGTGCACATCACAATTAAACAAACATGACACGCTCACGCATACAACACACACGCACACACCGATTGCACTAATAGTGTACAACTAGGTGTTTGAACATACAATTCTATTTTATCTTTGGCTTAGATTGCGCACATATCACAACCGGTGAGAAAATATGAATATTTTCACTACAATGCTTGATAAATATTAAAATATAGTAAATAAATAAAAAATTCTTGTTGTTCCTGTTCTTTCAACAAGCACATGCAATGACATGATTTGTGTTATGATTTGAGCTGGACTGTCATATTTGGTGACCGTCGACTCGAACATAACGCTGACACGCACGCACACGCACGCACACGCGCGCACACGCACACACACGCTATATAAAGAAATAAGACAGTTTAACATCGTGGTCATAAGTCAGCGAAATTACTTTTCGGCCAAAACGTTTGATTACCGTCGGCATAGATACGGCGTGCACGTCGGTGGCGTCGCTATGACAACTCCCTGACGTAAGCGAGCAGAAGGGGTGGCAGCGGCAGACGCGGCACAAGCTCGGCGAGTCGCCATTGCAGACAGCTACAGACGGTGAGCCGGGAGAGCACCCGCAGCGAGCGGGGCTGGCGGCGACGCCGCTGCAACTCGGCGACACAGCGAGTCGTCTCGTCGTCGTCGTCGAAGTTGCTGGCGAGGATGCGACAGAGGGAGGCCGTGAAGGTGTTGAGACGAAGCTGCTCGACGGCGTGTTCGAACAGCGACAACACGCCATACATGCCGTCTTCCTCGCAGCCGCCTCGCTGTCGCTGCAATAGACAATTCTTAAATGCAGTCTCAGTTACACATACTGTGATACATATATAGGTCCATATAGTCACACATCAGTTAACAAGATGATATAAAAGCTATGAAACATAAGACACAACATTCAGTGTGCTTACAACAGGTCATTGTGTGTATAAAGGAACTCTATCCATTGTCTCATTATCCTGGACCTCCACCTGTACCAGTACCGTAACTACCAACGTGTTTTTATGTATCTATCGTGTCATGAATAATATTTATTTACAAGTTGTGTGTGGATGCTTTACAGTCTGGAATGAGTCTTTCAGCAACAATACCTGACGCTCTGCAGTATTTAGGCAGTCTGAGTAATCGTCTAAACACGTTATTGTAACAAACATGTAATCTGTGGATGCTACAAACAGACGTCGTCGTCGTGTCATACGTATAAGTCTGGACCTACAGGCGCAGGTAGTAGTCGCAGCGATCTATGTCGTGATTGGCCCAACGCTGCGACTTCATCAATTGGCTGAGTTACTTTAGGACGGAAACAACTCGCATTCCGCATCCGCGAAATAGTAATTTAGAATATGGCATTAGGACTCGATCAAAACAATATGAACTGTTATCAACAACAATCTTCTCGAACGCTACCAATCAGCATACAAACCACATAATTCTACAGAAACTGCGTTAGTTTGGGTTCAAAATAACACCTGATACTACTTGACATGTCGGCCGCCTTCGACACAGTCGACCATGAAATTGTACTCAGCCGATTGGAACAACGCTTCGGAATGTCTGGTCCCGCGCTGACGTGGATGCGATCATATCTATCCGACAGGTGGCAGTCAGTAAATGTACCAGGTGGCGCTTCAGGCAAAAGCAGCGTCGCTTGCGGCGTCCCTCAAGGTTCGGTGCTGGGGCCTCTACTGTTCTCTATGTCCACAGCTCCTATTGGTGATATCATCAGACGACACAACCTGAGCTTCCATCTCTACGCTGATGATACCCAGTTATATATCAAATTTGAGATGATTTATAAAACCAACAGACTGTTGGCTTTACGCAGAATTGAGCATTGCATCAAAGGTGTCCGCGTGTGGATGGTTGCAAATCTATTAAAGTGAATTATGACAAAACGGTCGCACTTGTGTTAGCATCAGGAAACAATCAAGCGAAACATAACATCACCGTGATCACACCGGTACAGCGGTACTCAAGAAACTGCACTGGCTTCCCGTGAAGCAACGCATTCATTACCCAATTCTGCTACTAACGTTTCGTGCTCAACACAGACTGGCACCCGCTTACATAACTGACCTACACCACGAACAACGAGCTACTCGAGTGTTGCGTTCGGCTACAAACAATGACTTGTATGTGGCGCCATCTCGTAGCCGATACGGCGACATAACTTTTTCGGTTTCTGCTCCACGAATGTGGAATGCACTTCCAAGCGAGATGAAGACAATCTCTTGCCTTGTGACTTTTAAAAGACTCCTAAAAACGCATCTCTTCCGGGTTGCATACGCATCATAAGCACCACCTATTTATTTTTATTTGTTGCTTGTTCAAAACTGAATTATATTTAATATTAATTTTTATTATTATCTTGACATGTTTTTATATAATTTTACACCATGTTTTTACTGATTTATTATCATATATCTTTAATATCTTATTAAAGATATATGTATATATATATATATATATATGTATATGTATATGTATATGTATATGTATATGTATATGTATATGTATATGTATATATATATATATATATATATATATATATATATATATATATATATATATATATATATATATATATATATATACATTAATCTTCTATATAACTTTTTCTTTTAATTTAATATATTATACATTTATCATCATTTACATAGATTATCAATGGTGTGCATATAAATTTATTTTAAGCGCCTCCGAATGGATTTATCTAGATTTACGGCGTTATACAAATATTCTTCTTATCTTGTCTTATGTTATCGTATATTATCTTATCTTATCATTAGTGTGTGGAATAGGTAGGTCCAATGTGAGCATGTTGTTGTAGTTACTCAGATATCTGACACGTTTAGCGGCACTGACAAATAGCACCCATCCTGCAGCGGATCCAGGGGGTCTTAGCGGTCTCAAGACCCCCCAGGCCTTGGAGGGGGTCTTAGACCCCCTGTGTCCGTAGCAAATATTACGGTAAATGACAACGTATATAGGCCTAAATCGGAACTGGTGTCAATGTAAAGACTGAAGTATTAGTATTAGCAGTATGGTTAATATAAGTAGAACGACATATGTGTCGCGCCCCCCCCCCCGTTCGTAAGTAGAACAAAGATCATTGTGAATATATTAACAAAAATAACAGTAACCACAACGTTATGCTTGAGTACTGGAGTGAACACTCGTGACGTTTTTACAAAATGACGTCATCGGGAGGTTTCCTTCAAGCTTCAAAGTGGCCACGCCGTGGCGCCACGTGGGCATTTGGAACTAACCAGGTCACGACACAGGTTAAATTTCGAGAAATAAAAAATAACTAGACGTGTCATATATATTACTGGTACATGTTTACTAAAAAATATTTTAAACTAGCATTTTCTTTCTTTCGGCATGGCAGAAATACTACCATAAGCTGTTATATTTGCAGGATAGCAATGGAGCTTATTCGACTTTTTACTTTACTTTTCATACAGTAGGAAATGTGTCACAGAACTGTCAACACCACGTCACTAAGTTGACACATAGGTTTTATTTGTAAACAGAACTGCCACCTAACTGGATATAGGAGACACGCGGTTGGCGAGCAGCTTCTGCGCTCAAGACACAACATTAACCGATTGACACACGTCTTACTGACCTGTATAATGAAGGCGCGCGCCAAGTAGAACTGTGCGTTCAGTTTGCACGGCACCTGGCGGTCTGGATCGTCGTTGTCGGCGCACGCGCTCTCCGTCACGATGCGCATGTTGCTCGGGTCGACGCCGTGCGCGACGAAGGGCAGGAGCAAGCGACGCACAGAGCCGAGGAAGTCGGCGCCGGGCATCGCCACGTTGCACAGGATGGCCACCTGCTTCATACCCAGGTCGACGATGTCGTCCGGCGGCACGGAGCCGTGTCGGAAGAACAAATCGAGCAGCTCGTGGACGTGTTGCAATATCCGGCCTGCGCGCGCAGAGTCGCCGGCGCACTGCGTCAACCAGCGGTTGACGGCGGTGAGGGTGAGCGTCACGATGTGGATGCCTTTCTCGTCCGTCAGGTTCGCGTCGGCGCCCTGGCGGCACAACAGCCGGAAACAGTACCACAACGCCGGCCAGTTCACTTCGATGTCGAACGCGTCGAAGCTGCACAGCAGGTGCGCGGCCCACGTGACCGGGGTGGCGCCGTGCACTGTGGGACGGTTTACGTCGACGTTGTGTTGCAGCAGATACTCGAGGACTCGGTTGATCTGGGGCAGCACGCTATTGTAGTAGCCGACCCGCATGCCGTACAGCCGTCTATTGACGCTGTCCGCCAGTAGCAGGTGCAGGGCTCCCTCCCCGGCGTCGTTCGTCGCGCATGGGTCGGCCCCACTGTCGACGAGCAGCTGTAGACTCTCGAACAGCTGCTCGTCGTGCTCCTCTTGCTCCTTGTCTCGCAGCTCGCGGTCGCGCCTGCTGCCACCGTGTGGCAGAGCGCCGACAACACAAACCTGGCGACCGACCTGTCGTATGAGCACCAGCAGTGGCGTGTTGCCATAACGATCGCGCGCGTCCAGCTGCTCGAGCGGGAAGCCGGCATCGAAAGCGAGGCGCGTGACATCACACAGACGATCGCAGCACGGCGACCGGTAGATGACGTGCATTAGCGTCTCGTGGCGGCCGGAGCAGTTGAGAAGCACGTCGTCCGGCCACCTGATGACGCCACTGTCGAGTAGCGCACGACCGCAGCGTTCTGAGCGGAGGAAAGCGGCGCAAAGAAGGGATTGGCCGCGGTCGTCACGGTCGCAAGCGCGCTCCGGGAAGCGGCGTACCAGGAGTGCGAGACACGCGTCAGCTCCCTTGTTGCACGCGTCGAAGAGAGCGCGCGACGCGTCGACAAGGCCGCGACTTGCGTCGTGCGTTAGCAGCAGGCGGACGACGTTAAAGCGGTCGTGTTCCAGTGCGATCTGCAGTGGCGTGCACCGTCGGACGCACATCGGCGAACACACGGCGCTGGCAACACACGAGATGGGTGAGACACGCCAAACGGGAACAAATATTTCCAAACACCGACCCAGTCTAAACGACCATGCACAAAGAGTCAAGTGATAATATGAACGGTGTGGAATATGAGGTTCCGCGGGACAACTAACTACAAAACCTGATGACGTACATTTCACCACTTGAGCGGTTTCATGCCAAGGTGTAACACAGACAACAGGATCGCCGCGAGGCACTGTTGCGACTGCATTTCGGAAATGTTGAACTGCGTCCTATTTAGCACTCTCAGCGCACGCAATGGGTAACACGTACACCGTAACAAGAAGCACTACGATTTGGTATTAACTAGACACAGGTTTTGAGGATAGCATCGGTGGACATTTTTGATCTTATCCGTAATCATGAGAATATTTAATTTGATACCTGGACGCCAGTCTTGAACTTGTGGTCGCGTAATGATACTTAGGATAACATGCCGTCGATTTGTACGTGACGTCCGCCCCGTAGTTGAGCAACAGTCGCACGATGTGTACGTGACCAAGCTGACACGCGAGGTGCAGGGGACTGGAACACGGGCGCTTTTGGACAAAAAGGAAACGTGGTCAGATTAGATTCCACAATGGAACTATCATGTTCAATGGTTAGTGGCGGTCTAGCTATAATATGTAAAGCCTAACTATGACATAGTTATTTCCAGCGAAAAATCAGGACTGACAACAAAGTATTGAGTTCGCTCAACAATTAAAATTAATATTGCAAATATAAAATCTACTCCTAGTTAAACATACCATTGCCACTTGGCAAACATCTTTGCTGCATGCGTATTTTTCATTCAACATCCAATAGACTATAAGAGACAGAAACACTGAAAATGTACAGCCAACTTGGCGAATTTTGAATCTATGTCGGCACATTATTATTACGACAAAACACACAGCGGTGACGGACGATGGAACCCAGGCATAATGATGGGAAAAAAATTTTTTTAAGAATTTTAAATTAACGGTCTAAACCTTAACATCGTGTATGTTGAAGCCCCGGATGAGCATGTACTCAATTAATCCGGCGCAGTTTCGCAGGACGCTTCGCTGCACGATGTCGTAGCCGCGGTGGTCTACATATGACGTCAGGCCCGAGCTCGGTTGGCATTGGTTAAGAAGCTGCTTCAACTCGCGTTTGTCATCTCTCGTCATAGTCTCGTTCTCGCGCAGAATCTCGAGCATCTGTGCGGCCGCCTGCTGCCACTGTCCGTCACATTGCAATATGCCCGGTGTTGCCACGCAGCCGCTCTCCTTGCCTGGACCAGGCGGTGATGTCGACATGGTGATAACTTTGCTGCCTTTCGAGAACCGCTGTGCAAACCGTTTGGCTCGTTGGGACATGGTTTCTTGATTCGGCGATGTGATCTGTTGAAATGTGGTGTCGTTAATTTACTACGTAACCTGTACATGACCGTAGCCATGACCGAAGCACGGTAGGCAACTGTGTTCATTTATTTCAGTAGGAATGTATTGCTGAATAAATCCAGAATGGCTCTGAGTGCAACAACAGCTTGTTGCGTTTATGACCCAATAATGGCACACATATTATATAAGACTATGTCAATTCTCTGGCTACGGCATTGTTTTAACACAAATACATTCTTATAGAAGCTCCACAAATGAAACAACCTCTTTGGGTGTGCAATATGCATGTGTTGTTATTATTACTTGTGTATCAAAACAACTGCTTCTCCAGATGTATTTCAATTTGGTGAAGAACTTTTATCTCGTGGACTGTTTTCAGATATATACCACAGACAGACAAATGGCCTGTGCATAGGGCTAACACACCAGTAGTGTTATGATATTTGAAACATCATTGCCATGGATAACTTATATTGGCCCTGATATAGAACTGAGATGCATGACGATAGGATTTAAGAATAACATAATAATTATATTAATTATTTACTACAGTGGACTATGCTTAACATAATCACAGATAACCGAATCAGCTGTTTAGTAGAATAAAATATATTGACAGGGATCATTCCCTATTCCTGCTGAATTAAATGCGCCCTCTAAAAGAATCAGCCGCTTAAGATAATCAAATTGCTCTGGCCAGAATTGATTATGTTAAACGGAGTCCACTGTATTCTGAACTCGTTTGTCTCTCGGTGTTGTGTGAGTTTATCTTGAAATGTTTGTGTCTCGGTGTTGTGTGAGGTCACACACGTATCTTGAAATGTTTGTGTCTCGGTGTTGTGTGAGTTTATCTTGAAATGTTCATGTCTCGGTGTTGTGTGAGGTCACACACGTATCTTGAAATGTTTGTGTCTCGGTGTTGTGTGAGTTTATCTTGAAATGTTCGTGTCTCGGTGTTGTGTGAGTTTATCTTGAAATGTTCGTGTCTCGGTGTTGTGTGAGGTCACACACGTATCTTGAAATGTTTGTGTCTCGGTGTTGTGTGAGTTTATCTTGAAATGTTCGTGTCTCGGTGTTGTGTGAGTTTATCTTGAAATGTTTGTGTCTCGGTGTTGTGTGAGTTCACACACGTATCTTGAAATGTTTGTGTCTCGGTGTTGTGTGAGTTTATCTTGAAATGTTTGTGTCTCGGTGTTGTGTGAGTTTATCTTGAAATGTTTGTGTCTCGGTGTTGTGTGAGTTCACACACGTATCTTGAAATGTTTGTGTCTCGGTGTTGTGTGAGTTTATCTTGAAATGTTCGTGTCTCGGTGTTGTGTGAGTTTATCTTGAAATGTTTGTGTCTCGGTGTTGTGTGAGTTTATCTTGAAATGTTATGTTGTGTCCATTAACAACTAGCCGCAGTCTCTGATTCAGGCTGCGGTAAAATCGGCTTGAGCTGCAGACAAGTATAATAGTTGCTCCTTCTAGAACACGTACTAGTTCAGTGCAGACTTCTGACACCAAAGATGAGATGGTCTAGACAATGGACGATATCATCATTCCAACGTTAGTGGTCCAGATACCAGCTGCCAAACAAAAATAACAATCATATCTGGCCATAATGTCATCTATACTGTAGTGTATGTTTGGGTAGAGACTTTGGACAAAACATTTTACTAAGTATAATAAATACGGCAACTATCATAAATTAGTAAATAATGTAGTTTGCTCAGAACACCACACATGATATAGCAATTTGAACGCACGCACGCACATATCTAAAATATATCGAATATGCCAAGTATTGTGACATATTTTATCTGACGTGCTTTTTTACTTAAGTTAGCACCCAAGTGTCAGCTAATATGTTTGATAAAAAGAGGCATGTAGTCCTGAAAAAAAATTAATGGTGCTGCACTCTTGCGGATAAGCTAAAACTAACAGCAAGCCTGCAATAATAAGACAAATCTGGCATTGGGCGTATTTTTCTTCAAATAACACAGTTGTTTTTATATTAACCAAGACTCATGTACATTATCTATCGAAAAACAAGTCTGGGCAAATCCCTACCACCAAAGCCGACAGAGCCAGAGGCAGAGCGACGCCTTCACTTCAAGTTCAGCCTTTATCCGATCGTTACGTTATCGTCATTACTGATTAGACATTACTTCCTGAACGAAACAAACGCTTTTCCTCTTCGATACGTTTCATCATATACGGTGTGCACTTACCAAATTCCCAAATGCATATGAGAATCTAACTGTAAATGTAGTCACATTACTGCGTTGTACGTTTCTGGAAAAAATAATTGTGTTTGTAAACAAGGTTGTCGTGAAATGTGGCAGCCACTGGCCGCTTAGAATACTAATAATATGACGTATCAGTTTGTAGATGTCAGAAACATCCGAAGTGATTTACGTTTAGTATGCACTGTGACATGTCATTGTCGCTGTAGTTGATTAAACGGTTCCATTTGTGTTTTAGCAATTGTTAATATTGTTCAATGTCATAAGCGACGTCGACAAAAACGGAACACCAATCGGCCTTTGTTTCGTATATATCAATTACCCGTTATAACGGTTTGATTTCTCGCCGTAGGACGGTTTATTATTAATTTTTTTTCAAAACGAAGTATTAATCCGGCTCGTGTAAACAGATACATATACCCGGAACAAAACGAAATATCCAAACAAATGATATGCATGCAAAGTATGTGTACTCATGGTCATCAAATTAGTTACTTAAAATAAAATTATTATTGCTGTTAGAATGTTAATGGTTATTATAAATTAATAGTGTACTGAACTTGTGTAGTGTATGTGCGCGCTCGTACGTATCTTGTAATAGACAATTTCAGCTACACGTTTTCGCTCCCAACGTATCTCAGTACTTAAGGCATAGCCTATAAATTGAACTTATCTCATACGTAGGAGTCAGACCACAGTTGAAAATTGCATTGGTGGCCATGTTAACATTTTGTTAGATTATAAGAAAACGTGACCACTAAACATTCTGAAACTTTTTCACAGCAACTGCCATCATCTCATTGACATGCTGACCAAGTTTTATCAAAATCACATACCTCCAGCTCTTTTAAAACGCCCCGACGTGCGATGCCCATCAATTTTGACAAAAATAGCCTTGTATTCATGCGCCCACGTAGCCCATAGCAGAAAAATTCCCATAAATCCCTCCGCCTTTTAAACTCTAAAAAAATGCACCATTTCACAGCCAATAGCTTCTATAAACAAACTTGTGTAGTGTATGTGCGCGCTCGTACGTATCTTGTAATAGACAGTTTCAGCTACACGTTTTCGCTCCCAACGTATCTCAGTACTTAAGGCATAGCCTATAAATTGAACTTATCACATACGTAGCCGTAATGCAGTTTCAGCTGTTAGTGAACTTGCCCATTAAGGGGACAGACCACAGTACAAAATTGCATTGGTGGCCATGTTAACTTTTTGTCTGATTATAAGAAAACGTGGCCATCAAAAATTCTGAATTTTTTACAGCAAATGCCATCATCTCATTGACATGCTGACCAAGTTTTGTCAAAATCACATACCTTCAGTTCTTTTTAAACGCTCCGACGTGCGATGCCATATAGCCATGAATGCGCCCACGTGGCCCATAGCAGAACAATTCTCATAAATCCCTCTGCCTGTTAAACTCTAAAAAATGCACTATTTCACAGCCAATAGCTTCTACAAATAAACCTGTGAATATGCCTGCTCAATCGCACTTATGTCACATTATATGAATTGTTTAAATTCACATATAACAATTTAATACGCCCTACATTCGTGTGAAACAATAAACGGGAAGGTCAACAGTGGTCTTACCCCTAAGCGCTAGTGTAACGGGGTGTGACAGGAAGTGGAACGCGGGAGGTTGGTCCTAAGCATTGTCGGGATCATGCCTCAGACTTCCTGGTGTGTTACAGAATGTAGTGCACAGTACTTTTAGATATGTGTAATTAAAAAAAAATCATATCATCTGACATGACTGCATTTGAGCCAGGCTCATTGGCAAGTTTGCTGGTAGAACATGTTGGCAATGTAACTGTTGATTTTTAGACGATTTCAATAGGCGGAAGGATTTTTGGCATTTTTTTCGCCACAAGGCACGTGTGCGTAGTAATTCATGCAGAAATTGATAAACAAAATTATGGGTATGGCACGTTCAGGCATTTTAAATGAGTTAGGAGTAAGAGACTTTGACTAAACTCGATCAGCATGTCAGTGAGATGATGACAAAGGCAGGTAAGAAGTTTAAGAATTTTTGATGGTCCCGTTTTTTTATAAACGCGCAAAACGTTAACATGGTCGCCAATGGGAAACGTAACAGTAGACTGAACCCTGTTGAGAGGTGGGAGGTTGGCATCAAAAATAGGTGGGAGGTGGGATTGGAAGGAGGTGGACTCTCAAAATCGGTGGGAGGTTGGTCCCCAAAACACCCACCTACTCGACAACCATCCTGTGCTAGGATTATGTAGTTTATTAAGACCCACCTACTCGACAACCATCCTGTGCTAGGATTATGTAGTTTATTAAGACCCACCTACTCGACAACCATCCTGTGCTAGGATTATGTAGTTTATTAAGACCCACCTACTCGACAACCAACCTGTGCTAGGATTATGTAGTTTATTAAGACCCACCTACTCGACAACCATCCTGTGCTAGGATTATGTAGTTTATTAAGACCCACCTACTCGACAACCAACCTGTGCTAGGATTATGTAGTTTATTAAGACCCACCTACTCGACAACCATCCTGTGCTAGGATTATGTAGTTTATTAAGACCCACCTACTCGACAACCATCCTGTGCTAGGATTATGTAGTTTATTAAGACCCACCTACTCGACAACCATCCTGTGCTAGGATTATGTAGTTTATTAAGACCCACCTACTCGACAACCAACCTGTGCTAGGGTTATGTAGTTTATTAAGATCGTTTACACTGCAAAACTATGATGACCATATGTACTAAGAATCAATCACGATAAATATATTAATAGACAAACGCAAACCCTTTGCAATAATAACAGCCATTTAACTATAGTCATGCGAAACAGCCATTTAATCATGTGTGTGCAAGGATAATGCTTCGGTAATAAGTATTTACGAGTGAGCCACATCTACACAAAGGGTTCAGTTACTACCCTTTCCTTCATTTGGGCGGAGTGTTAGCGCTAAACGACTTAACTGTCCGGGATGTGTTTCTCCTACCCACACTATTGCACAAAACTAACTCACGTACGTTATTCTGAAAGTCACAGTTCCTGTAAGATAAAACGTAGATCTGATAACATTTAATAAAAATTAGCTATATATAATATATATTATAAAACCACGACGGGGGAGTTAAAATAGTATTTATATAACGCATTATATACATCATTGATACACACAGGACTTGTCGCGACACAAAAACACAACAATGTATAATTTATTATATAATCAATATTACTTGCATTTATTGTTATATAGTGGACACAGTTTCCTCCTTCGTTTATGTAAAAAAAATCGATATAATCTGACAATTTCTCAGATGTGTAAACGTGCAAATATATTATATCGCTACGTACCTAGGCGAATTAAATACATGCGCGATTTTACGTTTGTAAAATTATTAGGCTAAACAACTTTGGGTCGATCGAGTAAAGACTAAATTCGCGGGAGGTGATATGTTTACAATATTCACTGACAATTATCATTATTAATTTTTTTTTACTGCGAGTCTACCCCATATCGCCATATTCGAAGACCTCTTTTTACAGTTATATAATTTATAAACGATTGGCGCGCCGCAAGACAAGGACATCTGTAGAAATTCCTTTGTGAATCTTTGGCTGTATTTTTTATTATCCAATACATTGATTTTGAGCATTATGCAAATTATCTTTGTTCGCAAAGCATACGAAAGTAGATCTTTGCACATCGTAATTTTAGGCGGCAAACTCGAAGGTCGTGAACTGTCTTGGACTTAGACTTAGGTGAAGTCCGAAGGTTCCGTACTCAGTAATGTCACTATGTTTATTTGTTGCGAGTAATTTACCAAAATAAAAACACAAAATTATATATTTTTATATAATATATCTATATATTATAATGCATTCCCTTTCAGCTAGTGTTATGAAGTCAGTGAATGGCAGCACCGAGTCTAATGTAAACACAGCTGTTGCCGCCACCTTGAACTATGCGCCAGAGAGGAGTGGGGGAGGTGGAAGAACAGCCAGCACAACCAAACAACCCACCGACACTGCCTAATCAGACACATATAGTAGTCTAAAGTGCATTTTCTGTTACATCATCAATAATAAACATAGGACTCACCGATATATTTGTGTCTTTGTTTCATTGAAGTTGAAACAATGCTGACAGATCAGTCAGAATTGTTTCAATTACAAAATCAACGTTACTAAGGATGTTGAAATCTAGTCAGTTTGTATCGTTGTTACAACGTTGCTACCTGACGTTGAAACAACATTCATACATGACGTTGAAACAGCGTTGATATCTGAAGTTGTTTCAACTTTCATATCAACCACAAATCCATGTCATCACAATGGTGTTACCTGAGGTTGAAACAACGTTGATACTTGATGTTGAAACAACGTTGATACATGACGATGCAACAACGTTGATATCCGACGTCGACTTTCATATCGACCAATAATTCGACGTCATCACAACGTTGATATCTGACGTTGCTACAACGTTGCCACAACGTCGTGTGCCTGCTGGGAAGTGAGCAGTTTTTTGCGTAAACACAACGTTTGATGGTCGAGTGAAACAGCGAGTTACATATACAGTTACATATAAAGAACAACCTTTTGTTTTGTAATTACAATAAAATCCAAACCATCTATGTAGTTCGTCTTGTTGCTGTTATTCAACCGGTGAGTGACGTACCAACAGTTCAGTTTGTTGGCAGCGTTAAAATATCCGTTTTATGTTTTCTGTCGCTCTTTGGTTGTGTCCCGGCGTTGACTTTATTCTTTCTAGGCGAAGGAACCGATGCCTTGTCTGTCAACTGCCCCTGTTTCAAATTGCGCCTTACAGAAACGCCCAATGATGGTTTGCCGCCAGGTGGCTCTGGCGGCTGTGATTCTTCGAGATCGAAACGGTCTAATCCGACGCTAACAACATGTTGATAAATGTCCGGCAGCTTCATTATCTCGACACTGGTTTGCCGAGGGGTCGTCTCTGCGTGAACGCCATCTTCCTGGACTGGATGCGAATTGAGTTCGTCCCTCACGGCGCACACCACTGCTTCCGAATATACGAAGTGAACAACGCTTTTTGGGCTCGAAGTGGCACGAGGCGAAGCATTTGTCTGCGGTTTCTTCGCCTTGGCATTTCCTCCTTCGTCGCGAACGCGCTGCGCTTTTCTTGAACCGACTTTGTTGCTTTGAACAGGGTGCGTTTTCTTCGGAACAGTTCTGCCCATTTTAGTAGAATGTTCACCTTATTAAAAAGTCAGTTGTTGGTTTCCATTTAATCGGTGTTACATGATGCATGATGCCGTAAACAGTAGAACGAACACGCTTGCTTTGTAGTAGCGCGGCAACATCTGATGGATTACCAACCGTTCTGGAGCAACCGTCCACGCTTCTTTGATAACAGTCGTCAGTGTTTCAAGAAATGTAGCAATCAATATTCCGCCTGGCGATCACCAAACACTGGCGTTTCTTCACGAGCGGTCTGCTGTTGTTACACTAGACTCAAATACCGTTGTCCATCCGACACGCGCTCTTTCGTGCAATCTGATTAGTGTAGATTTGGTTACATGTTCTCCTTTGGCATAGTCCGCCACTAATTCGATTCTAGCAGCTAGCAACCTTGTCTGAGTGCTAGCGATGCATTGAATGCGCACGGCCCGATTCGCGTATAGCAACACGACAACATCGTAAATATTTAACGGCTTTCTCTACCTGTCCATCTCACTTCCGTGCATACGTCGTGCTCTGATGGTCATGGCAAGTAAATGGGTGTCACGTGCTAAACCTGCGCCACCTGTAGGCCAAGTGTAGCTTCTACAGTCGTCCCCAGTTGCATGCATTGTGGCTCAGCGATGGGTAATAATTGTGCTAATAAACCGCTCACGGCCATAATCTGATTATAGTGACGTGAACCGATTTTGCGAGATATACTCACCATGACGTATTTAAGTGCATAGTCAACATGTACCGTAGGCACGGTATGTTGGCTGGTTTACCATGGAGTGGGGGGGGGCACCCATCGATAGTGTGTGTGTGTGTGTGTGTGTGTGTGTGTGTGTGTGTGTGTGTGTGTGTGTGTGTGTGTGTGTGTGTGTGTGTGTGTGTGTGTGTGTGTGTGTGTGTGTGTGTGTGTGTGTGTGTGTGTGTGTGTGTGTGTGTGTGTGTGTGTGTGTGTGTGTGTGTGTGTGTGTGTGTGTGTGTGTGTGTGTGTGTGTGTGTGTGTGTGTGTGTGTGTGTGTGTGTGTGTGTGTGTGTGTGTGTGTGTGTGTGTGTGTGTGTGTGTGTGTGTTTGCGTGTGCGCGTGCATGCGTGCACAAACAAGCAATGTGTTTTCCGTAGTATTAGCGCCTCAGGACGCTGTGTATCGGTATGAGTAGAGATATGTGGAAGTCCGCACGGTGTATTTATTGCTTTATTGTGTGACTTGGTGAATGACGCGTGTCAACCTTTAACCTTCACATACAGGCGCAACAATAGCAAATGGACCAACGCGAATCGATATTTGGACTGAATACTACATTTGCTCTCTAATCGAACAGCGTTGATGTGTGGTCGCTGTACGGACGTGAACAGTGTCTAGATTGTATGACGCATGCATGTACACACATGTATACACATGTACACACATGTACACACATGTACACACATTATATGTCTTATAACAATGCACCTGTTTAAAATAATGCTGCTGCGCGCAGTTGTTCAATAAACGGCAGGCTATGTGGCTGCCTACGAATAGGCGGTGGGATGGAGGGAATGAGGGAGGGAGGGAGGAGAAAGGGGAAGGAGCGAAGGAAGGAGGAAGGGAGAGAAGGCGGGAAGGGGAAGAAAGGGAGGTTGGATGGAGGAAGCGCCAACATTAAGTTCGGCAGAAATCACACCGTGCGAATTTATGGTGTCACGCGTCGACGAATCGCCCTATTATCTAGCTAGACCGTTGTTTACGACGGTCACGTGGTGCAGCGCTGAATTTCTTTTATGCATTCTATAACATGCCATGGAGTCTATTATTTGATTCGCATGAAGGCATTTGAATACATTTGAAGACAAGTGCGCCTAGTGGTTACTTAACCACAATCTATATACTATTAGTCCTAAATCGCCTGGGTTTCACTGTCGCTGTAATATGCCAAATATTAGTAAATAATGATCTGAATAGAATGTTTGTACCGCGATAGTTGTGTTTCTCAGCACAAAGTTCTTACTGCAGTAACGCCCACCTTAACGGACAACCTGCATATCTGACATAATAGGACATGTTAATTGCTTTTCCTCATGATAATATATCCAATGACAACCAGGTCAACAAAGAAGGCACTTGCGGTTTTCTGTTGCCATTATCGTTACCAGGGGTAATTTGTCAAATTAATCAATAAAAGTCATTTATTGTTCATGTTGTGTATAACTATTAGTGATGCGAAATGTACGCGTGACAGGAATAACAACTCCATCCAGGCCGTGTCTTACTTCAATAGTTGTACAGTGTTTGTTCGTGGCATACCTGGTTTCGGGCACTCGATACATTGCCATTACGTCATCCTTGAGACAAATTAAAATTGTTACGGGTAACACGTCGGATATATGTTAGGTGTCCAACGCACGTGTTTGGGGTGTGAAATCACACTGATTGGGTAATTAAGGGTATACATTTTAATAACACTCATTTCAGAGGAACTCTACGTAAAATATGTTAATGAATTATACTATGTCGCATATCATAAAACAATGCATATTTTATACTTTAAATAATAGCTGGTATATTATTTGGTGTTCTCCATCAACACAAAAATGGTATCATTAGGCCTAACTTGCGTAATGTGACTCCGATCCACAGGGATATATTTCAATATTTTAAGGGGGTATATTTCAATCCGTTCAACTTAAAAAGGGTATCTTTTTGACAGATATCTAAAAAACGTGTTTGGAGGATGGTTCAATTAGATAAATAAAGGTATTCTGACATACTGCTATGCATTGAGTGCCCCCCCCCCGGGTGTTTGCCCAAAGGCCTTGGTATATCATATAGCTGATAGGACATTGACGTGTCACATTTGGACACTAATATTTTCACAATATTTGACCAAGGATTATAAAGTGATACACGAGCAAACGCGCTGGTAAAATATGCCCCAACATGCAATTTGATAACTTCACAACCAGTTAGTCTAAGATCACGTGACTTGTAAAGGTTAATCCTCTGACACTTCTTTCAAGAACAACGTCCCGCACGTCATAGGTCCGAGTCGACGACTCGACGTACGCTTCGTGATGATGTTCTCCGCACAATGCAAACTTGACCAACTTAGCTACTATACAAAGACAACAAACTAATAACAGTTTGCACAGTATGTATATCCCAAGAACCTATTAACGCGGGTGACAGTCCAGACAGTGAAAACTACTGGTGACATTATACTGAAAGTGGTGAATATCTGAGATGTATTGACAATATGTACAGGCGACATCTTTTCTCTAAACTCCTTTGTTTCCCCTGTTGTATAAGAGTGTGACGCTTCGGGATTGTAGCAGTTTACCCTTAATTCACCAACAAACACAGCAAATATATGTTCCATTGTTGGTGATAGTAATACTGTCAACAGTACAAACTAATTCTGCTATACGAAACTGCTGTCCACGAGACTAACTGAACAACTTTCTATTAATCTGTCAAACGGGCGTCCATACGTACAGAATATGAAGTTTGGTTGACACTTATCCGCGCTAAACACAACTGATTCCGCACGTGTCTTTCCCGTTAGGTTTGGCGGTTTTTATAAGTGTACGTAACTTCACAGAAATACCTAGACATGTCCACATAGAAGCTTATCAAATGACTATCATTACTGTAATATGGCAAACGCACAAATAAATCGACAATCTACATCACTATTGCCACTTGGCGCACTTTGACTTTCATGCATTTGTTTAACCGAAAAGCTGCGTGTCACCAAGAACGTTTTTGGTGTCACTAAACATGACATGTTTTCATTCGTTTCTTCGTCGCGGTCCTCTCAAGAGCGTCTGTTGGGATTGTGTTGGGGTTTTGCTGTCACGAATTTCGGCTGCAGCTAGAATCCAGTAGCCGAGGAGTAATCGGGGGCAACTTGAATGGCGTGGTGCTCTGTTTCCTCGGCTGGACTCGAGTCACGACGTTGCTGAAGCGTCGCATGGACGACGACGTCCGTTTAAATCGGAAGCCCTTCTGCGCTGTCGTATCAGTGCACTCACGTTTCAGACGCGCGATATGATTTCGTTTGCGTTCCAAATGTTCTCTCGTGACCATGTAGTCAGCGTAGATCTCCGGCAGCCGAGGGATGGTGGCGGTCGGCTGCCGGGAGCGGCGAATAGCACTTGGCAGTTGCGCAGACGGTTGGCCGAAGTCGGGGCACTGGAATTGGTGCCGAAACGCTCTCTCGACGGCATCCGAGTATACGAACTGGACAACGGACGGAGTCCACGGCCGGTTGCTGGATAAACTATCCGCCGTGGTGATATCCCTCGAATTTCGGTTGATCTTCACCATTACGGCGCTTCCTCTCGGCATTGCGAATCTTACCTCTGCCTGGCGCTGTTCATTCCTTATAACTTCCCGTACAAGTGCCGTGTACCATATCCACTGGCACAGTTCTCAGGCCTCGTTGTTCCAACAGTTTGAGTCCGGGGAAACGTTATACCAGTACAACGTCACGACTCGAATAAACGTCAACAGTTCGTTCCAGGCCCGTGTTAAGTGCTATCGATGATATTTGCGAACGTTGACCGACAACAAAGTCATTATAAACCGTGTCCTGTGCGTTAAACGGCTAATATATTTATAACGCTTGCCTCTTTGTCACAGGTTCCGTATCAGCGACAAACAACGGCATAAGCCCGCGAACTGTGCTGTCTCTTGATAACGTTTTTCCTGAGGTTTAACCTGGTGTAAACCAGTACCGGTGGTCGCCCGGTCGGCACCTTCTACTCATATAAGCTCCAGCAAACTGTATACAACGAAATTCCCACACCAAACAAGTCATTACTTTAATAAAGGCGTTTACTCTACTGTCGGTGTAAGTCTGTTCATTGAACTTGTATCGCAACAATCACACTTGTCTACTCGAGAGGCAAATGTTCTTTTCATATATGCATAGACACCCTTTGTTTACAGAACCTCTGAAGTCCATAGAGAACCTCTCCGTAGGACGTTTCTTTGTTCAAGCACAATGGTTAAGTGGCTATGATAACAATCCGTTCTTAACAAGTAGCTGACCTGAGTGAAACAGCGTTTGTATGTCGACGTATTCATGTTTAATGTATAGCTCAATTGAGAAACAATGCTATCTGGCAATATGGCTATTCGTTGATCGCTGGTGACTTGCTCGTGACCAATTGTATAGGTTAATAGCTGTAAATAGTAGATCTATTTCCCACGGTTTCTTTATGACACATATATATATAGTATGTGTTATTCGTACATATTCGTAATGGTTACACGTACAATAAACTATAGATGGGACGCACTGCTACCACCAGTCGTCGTAGCCTGTATAGCTTGCACTAAACTTGAAACCCTGATTGTTGTAAATATCAATAAGGCCTATGTACGTATATCTACAAGAATGAAATCTGTTAAGCTTAACAGAGTATGTAAATCCCTTTAACCAGCCAGAGCATTGTCATAGACGTACATAGTAAAATAGTAGTTCCGAGTAGGCTCTGGTTTGGTTCAATTACTACATATTCTTTCTTGAAATCATGTTAATATATTGTAGAGTTATAAAAATACTTTTATATTCACGTCAAGTTGAATAACCTTATGTGGAAGTGCAGAGATTGGTGTCAGCATTTTAGAAGCGATTCATTCAGTCGACCAACGACGTTTATTTCCCCTGGCCTATAGACATTAGGTAGAAGGGACCAACGACATTTATTTCCCCTGGCATATGGACATTAGGTAGAAGGGACCAACGACATTTATTTCCCCTGGCATATGGACATTAGGTAGAAGGGACCAACGACATTTATTTCCCCTGGCATATGGACATTAGGTAGAAGGGACCAACGACATTTATTTCCCATGGCATATGGACATTAGGTAGAAGGGACCAATGACGTTTATTTCCCCTGGCATATGGACATTAGGTAGAAGGGACCAACGACATTTATTTCCCCTGGCATATGGACATTAGGTAGAAGGGACCAATGATGTTTATCTCCCCTGGCATATAGACATTAGGTAGAAGGGACCAACGACGTTTATCTCCCCTGGCATATAGACATTAGGTAGAAGGGACCAACGACGTTTATCTCCCCTGGCATATAGACATTAGGTAGAAGGGACCAATGACGTTTATCTCCCCTGGCATATAGACATTAGGTAGAAGGGACCAACGACGTTTATTGTCTTCACAAAGACACAGGCAAAGTGGGGTGAACGAAGTTGCCCAGGGATCGAAACAGCAACAGGACTGTCGTCGGTTGACAGTCCGGCGACTCACCCGCCGATCTATTACGCTCCTGTTATTGAAATCATTGAAAACAATATTGCCACCATGATCAGGGATAAGTTGACCCGGGGTAATTATTGTAAAGTACCCTCTTCTTGAAACATGTCTCCTTTTCACTCTGCGCAGTTTCACCTATTAGATCTTGACATCTCGGTTTTAAACATTTCCTTTTACATCATTGAGAATAATTGCTTAAGTTTCTCGATCACTTTCGCTGGTCCTTCAAAGTTTTCACACACCATGCAAACAATCAAATACTCTACTCAATTTCCGCACGTGTTCTTTCACACATGGACTCCACAAAGTCAACCAATCCTTCGCAACCAAACATGGAACAGTCCTCTAGAAATATAACATTGCTTGTTAATAGCGGGCATCCATGTTACATTAGATACTTGTAGATGTGGGTGGATGCCATCGTAAATTTTGGATTTGAAAGTAATTTTTGAAGGTCACAAAGTAACCTGGTATCAAAATGGCCATTTTTATTAATTGACATCTACTTGAGCACATATTGGCATAAAACCAAGGTTTCTATGAGTTGCAGGTGTACTGTCTGTGCTGTTATGTGTCGAACTTGCGTTGACATTTACACATGAATGTATGGAATAATGCAAAACACAAACTTGTGATTTTCTGGAAATGTGGTTACCGTGCATATCAACGTTTTTTTGTATTTCCAATATATGGGGCGTGGTCGGGTGTCCACGTGGACGGTTCGTACATATTTAGCATTTCGAAATTCCCTGGGGTGGGGGTCTTGGGGTAAAAATTCCAAAAGAGCTGTAGCGGAAATTGCAAAGGTCGAATTTTATATTTTTGCAATGTAATCTTAAAAATAATAATAATATTTACAAATCAATAGCTGGATGTATACTGCCATTTTTAATACCTTTCATGTTAGTGCGGTCCGTCTGTGCCACCATAGAAATGTCACAGATAGTGCGAGCGCGCGCCGCGTAAAGACACATTGCAAAGTGTTGTGCAGTCAGACAAATGCACTGGTAACACACTGTGATCGTCGAGTGTTTAATGGGTTCTAATCAAACCCCGGGGTGGGGTACTCCCTATACTGAGGTATACATGTATGTGCCGCGCAAATGCCCCTGTTTTTGTCCATTTTTCTCTCTCTCTGTCCGAAGAAAAAAAAATTTCCTCTCTTTGTGCCCCAATGAAACCTGATAATTCTCTCTTTCGTCGAAGAGGAAATTTCACAATGAAAACGTTCCGCCCGGGCTTACCTTACACTTGTAGATATTAGATAAATTGTTCAATAATTCTCTCTTGGTGACCCTAAATTTCTTGATTTCTCTCTCTCTCTCTCTCTTTCTCTCTCTCTCTCTCTCTCTCTCTCTCTCTCTCTCTCTCTCTCCATGTGCTCCATGGGGCTCTGGTGGCACACCGCCACCGCTTTGGTATGGCAGTACCCCCTCGGAATCAACGTCATCAATTGCTCTGTGGATATTCCAAACCGTATGAGCCAAAAGCCTATCACCACAACAGCTGACCAGCCATTGTTCAGCGGGGACAATGAAAAGGTTTGGGCGAATCCTACGTTTGAGAATGTCATCTTTCTCGTGCGAGGATTCCACGTCTGCTTCAACTGCCTGAAAGCTATTGGTCAACGCACGGTAAGTGGTGGGCTGGTGACCTATGCCCTGACGGGTTAACATAGGGGCAACCGGGGCACTGGCCCCAGGACACGAGTTCCCGGGGACCCACTCAAATAAAATGCAAAGAAAAATCGAATGAAATTTAAAAGAACAATGTTTTATAAAGAATATTCTAGTTCAATAGATATAGGGTCTAGACCTAGATAGTCAGCATTCAAAATACAACCTTCGGGGATTTTCTTAGCGAGAAGTCATCAATAATTGACGAAAAGTAGGCCTAAGTGTCCGAAGAATGTCGCACTCGATTTATGCTGTTCTGTCCCATTGTCGCGTAACTCACTTTTTACCCGTCTCACTTGCGTTCTCCACAGTAGTTACCCACAGTAGATGATATGTATATCATCAGACGGAGATAGAGGCGAGGTGCGATTTCAACATGTGGGAATGCAGGCGCCACATCTTGATTGACAAGCAGGCGAAACATGTTGAGTTTTTTGCTGGCTTTTTGCGCAGCAAACGCAACTTTTTAACCTACAGCATTCGCTTGTAAAAAAGGAAAACATAATAGATTTCGGTACTTCGCTACCATAGAAAGGTGACATATAGTGTATATGTAACAGCCGACTATCAGAGATATTTACACCAATACGTAAAAAACATGTGAGACTGTGACATAATAGTTTTTTATTTGAAATTGAGAATTTCTTACAATAAAACGGAACTTCCGTGACAGAGAATATCTGCTTTTTAAATGTACCCAGATGTATATCGGATTAATATTGGCTGTTTTTTTATATACTGAAATTCAGGGGCCTGGTGAGACCATCAAAAGATGAAAAGTGGCCCAAAGCATAAGCTTAACAACACTGCACTAAAACATAAGCTTAACAACATTGCACTAAAACATAAGCTTAACAACACTGCACTAAAACATAAGCTTAACAACACTGCACTAAAAGCGAGATAAAAAAAACAACGATGGATCAATAAAAATATATACAACAAAAGAAATAAAAAAAGAGATTTATCTGGTGGTCATGGTAACCAGGAAATAACGCTAGGCCCTACCAGATAAATCGCCCACACTTTATGGGCTCGGGCCCCGTAGGCTGTTACTTCGCTGGTCACCATCTCCCAACCAGACATTAACCTACGCTCAACTCCATGACCACCAGAAGTTGAAAACAGGCACATATGATCCGATTAAGACCGATATGATTTAAAACATCTGATCCATAAGAAAAACATTCAAACCTGTCTTGAATGCAGGCATGTTTGGAGAGGCAGGGAAAGCGGATGCTGGGAGGAAATTCCACAGTCGACTCGTCCTAGGTATATATGAGTTGAGATGTAGCTCTGCTTTTTTTACCTAGGAATACGTACACAATATGGATGTCCACTCACTGAAGATCTGGTATCTCTCATGCTATATGCCTCAGAGGGTAGAATACCAGCCAGCTTAATGGATGGCTGGAGGAAGATATGACGGTAGAAGACGCAAAGTGATGCAACGTTTCTCCTGTGATTCAGTGAAAATATGCCAACACTTGAGAGGTTCGTCGATCTTAAGTTGTACAAAAACATAATTAAATAATGTTCACCTGTTACATAGGCATAGCTTAATTATGACAATGCAAACATAACGAATAACGGACTAAAAGCAATTAATTCAAGTCTTCTATTTATTATGACAATGATACTAATTAAAATACCAAAAAGAACAGTGTTTTCCAACAGTTTTCAATGTCTAGATATTCGAAAAATATATATAAATGTTGAGACAAATATAAAGTATTAGGCATTTAAAGCTGAACATGTAAGTGGCACATAGTAAATGTTTACACACATCCATAGAGGACTGTGTTCAAATCGTGAGTCGTGGAATGCATATTAAGCCGTTTTCTCCAATTGTTGCAATATGTTAAACAGTCACTATTATAAGTGACAATTAAGCGCTATCATTTCAAAACTACGCCTCGATCTTCCAGCGAGGTTGACCTTTGTCAACATTGAAGTGTTGATTTCAAAACTGTGCATACAGTAGGAACTGCTGTTGGATGCACACGTCCAACAGTCCGTATAATTATGTTACGGAAGACGTAGCGCCTTGTGTTTTACTAATTACAGTGTACGCACTGCGCACAGCTGAGGGAACGGAGCCAGCTGTAGAATGTGTTTGCAGGATTGCACTGACACCCAATTAATCAATGCTCCCTGCGTTACATCCTGGCAATTTTATTTCTGTGAACTACAACTTTTCCGTTTGTATACTTGAATACGTTTAGGATAATGCTTGACTAGATTAAGCATTTTGCGGAGTTGTTCTCCAGTATGGTTAAATAATTTTGATTGAAATGTTTCGCATAATTTCCAGTTGAATATTTCTCGCTTTGCCGCATTTATTTTGGTTTCCTTTCATTATCGCTCACCGTACCCCTTATCAAGACAAAAGGCTTCAAAGCACCGTGGCCATGTCTAGACCTAGAACACCAAGGGGTATTTTTTAAGCGTGTGTTGATAATGTTTTCCAAGGTATTGTACATATGTTTTTCTCCAATTGTCTCGATGATCCGGTAATGACCATAACAAGACTAAGACGTCTATGACTATGCCCAAGCCTAGGGGGTCAGCCTAGGCATATGCTTAGCCTTAGGCTAGGGCTAAGACTAAGTATTCTTGTATATTATGTATACTTGTATATTGGTCAAGGCATGGATACTGCAATGTTTACCTGTCTGTGTTTTCAGTGATCACCTATTTCAGTGTTTAATCTGTCTGTGACTGTGTTTTCAGAGCCTATGAAATACGATTAAACGACTGACAATATGCGCCCTGCAGAGAAACAAGGCTGGTCATCCCTTCTCACAGAAACAGTGAATCTCTTCTGTCACAACGGTCTACGCTACCAGCGCGAAGTAAAGGTTGAAGGTTTGCTTGTGATCACACTAGACTCAAAGGACATCATCATTGTTAACGTCAACAACACACACACTGGAAGGAATGACAGGGTGTTCATTCACAAAGATGATTATGACAAGACTTGTCTTGTGCCTAGCTCACCAACAAGGTATCAAGGTAAAGTTGTCCAGTCGCAGTCTGTCACACTAGTTCCCCAGTTGCCTGCCACTGCCATGTCATCCGGGCCGACAAAGGCAGGCCCTCGCTATGTGTATATACCAAATGCATCAGTTGGTGCTGGGGCAAGTGCAAAACCAATCATCCTCACACCTGCAATTACAGCAAAACCTGTTGCAAACACATCAGTTGTTAGCACCACCGTAAGCCCACCAAGTGCTGCAACATCCGTTAAGACTACCATGCGGTCGTTGCTAACGGGTCTTCCATCAACTCCAACCATGATGCAGGCTAATACAAGCACGCAGAAGTCTCGTGAGCAGCCGATGCCAATCCTTCAAAAGATCAAGCCTCATTCATCAGGGAGCGGGGACCATGTTACAACAAAGAAGATAAAGGTTCAGTATGTTGACGGCATTGTCATTGTTGATGAGTGTCCAGACGATTTCAATGAATCGAACAATAACAGTGCATCAAACAATAACTCTCCCAAAACATCCATTTATAGCGATCGCGTCATGTCTTCGCAGATAGCCAATAACATGCCAAATCCTGCCAAACGATTGAAGACCAACTTAGCCGGCATTGCTCCCTCAACTCCTAATAGAATGGTTGCCAAGAAAAGCACAACACAACGGGCTAAGCTTATCAAGCGTGCAGCAAGTGCCAAACTGCCTATAGAGACCCCTTCCGAAGGTATTGGAAAGACTAACTGCGTGACCAACAGTGTCAACGAGCACCGGACAGACAGCAGTGTGCAGCTTTGCCCAACAGGCAGCAGTGACACAGCAAACATTAAATGCAAAAATGGTGAATTAACTGTAAAGGAGGGCTGTGTTGAACCAGGTGTTTCAGCATCAGAGGATGAAAACTCAGCATCAGAGAGCAGCGATTCCGAGTATTCTGATCCAAGCTTCACTTTGAAGTCCACAAAGAGGAGCAAGTTGCGGAAGTCAGGCTTCAAGGTAATGTGATTTTAAAAGTGCATCCCATCCGGCTAACTGCCTTGTTTGACAGGTGTTTGTTTGACAGCAGTTGCATGGCAGTTGTCATGATCCAAAACTGACTTTCTATGGTGGTGTGTATCAGATGAAGCCTTTGCTGACTTTTTTAGCAGTAAGTGTTCATGTGCCAATCTGATGCTACAAAATTAAAAAATATTCAAAATTTCATCACTTTAAAATTCACAATACGCTGTACAGTGTAAGTATTTCATTTCAGTGTTTCTCCTTTCTTGAAAGCTTTTAATTTATAATCTGAGTGTGTTGAAATTGTATAACGATCTGCTTTGTTTGAACAAATGTTCTTGAATTGAATAGTCTGCCTGTACCATAATTGGTATCAACTTGAAAGTAAAAGATTACATTATAAGTCGCATCTTCAGTTTCCATGATTTCTAGTTTTATAACAAATGCAAAAACAAGTTGCTTTGACATTTATGAAAAGGAAGCCATGCTTTCCGGCTGTGGAACTTTTCATGTTCATCCCATTTCCTAGGTCAGCCCAAAAGCGAACAAACGACGAGCACTGTACAAACGACTCAGGGACAGATTGAAAAAAAATACTGCAAAAAAGACGGCACGTCGCAAGGCTCGTGACACACGAATGTGTGGTAGCTGTGAAGCTTGTCTACGGAAGGAAGACTGCGGCGACTGTCGCTTCTGTGATGTAAATATACAACATACTTACTTTGAACGAATTGTATTGTTTACATATGTTTATGTACAATTATAATTTAAGGCATCCCAGGAGTTGTGACTACACTTATCAATAATATGATTGCAGATTTTCTACAAAGCTGTCAGTGAAATAACAATTAACAAGGTACTGCAGGTATATAGGGGTGTAATGTATGCCAGGTACTGCAGGTATGCAGGGGTGTAATGTATGCCAGGTACTGCAGGTATACAGGGGTGTCATGTATGCCAGGTACTGCAGGTATACAGGGGTGTCGCGTGTCATGTATGCCAGGTGCTGCAGGTATACAGGGGTGTTGCGTGTCATATATGCCAGGTACTGCATGTATACAGGGGTGTCAGGTATGCCAGGTACTGCAGGTATACAGGGGTGTCGGGTGTCATATAGCCAGGTACTGCAGGTATACAGGGGTGTCATGTATGCCCGGTACTGCAGGTATACAGGGGTGTCATGTATGCCAGGTACTGCAGGTATACAGGGGTGTCATGTATGCCAGGTACTGCAGGTATACAGGGGTGTCAGGTATGCCCGGTACTGCAGGTATACAGGGGTGTCATGTATGCCAGGTACTGCAGGTATACAGGGGTGTCATGTATGCCAGGTACTGCAGGTATACAGGGGTGTCAGGTATGCCAGGTACTGCAGGTATACAAGGGTGTCGGGTGTCATATAGCCAGGTACTGCAGGTATACAGGGGTGTCATGTATGCCAGGTACTGCAGGTATACAGGGGTGTCGGGTGTCATATGCCAGGCACTGCAGGTATACAGGGGTGTCATGGCTGTGGTTATATTTTATAGATAAGCCTACTCTCATAGTATGCTTTCTGCAGACACTCCTGTATGTCTTGTATTTACTCTATGCTGACACTTCTATTATTCTTGTCTTCTGACACTCTTGTATTAATTCTGCTGACAGTCCCATGTCTTGTGTTCACTCTACTGACAGTTCTACAAGGCTTGTGTTCACTCTTCTGCTGACACTCCCATGTCTTGTGTTCACTCTACTGACAGTTCTACAAGGCTTGTGTTCACTCTTCTGCTGACACTCCCATGTCTTGTGTTCACTCTACTGACAGTTCTACAAGGCTTGTGTTCACTCTTCTGCTGACACTCCCATGTCTTGTGTTCACTCTACTGACAGTTCTACAAGGCTTGTGTTCACTCTTCTGCTGACATTCCCATGTGTTGTGTTCACTCTACTGACAGTTCTACAAGGCTTGTGTTCACTCTTCTGCTGACACTCCCATGTGTTGTGTTCACTCTACTGACAGTTCTACAAGGCTTGTGTTCACTCTTCTGCTGACACTCCCATGTCTTGTGTTCACTCTACTGACAGTTCTACAAGGCTTGTGTTCACTCTTCTGCTGACACTCCCATGTCTTGTGTTCACTCTACTGACAGTTCTACAAGGCTTGTGTTCACTCTTCTGCTGACACTCGTATTTTGCGTGTGTTCAATCTGCTGATACCAGGGTCCGTACGAGGCCTTGAAAACCTTGAATTTCACCAACTCAAAATCAAGGCCTTGAAATCCTTGAATTCAGGCATGCAGCCTTGAATTTTGACAAGGCCAGAAGTAAAGATTAACAGACCACATTACCCTTGGTATGGGTAGACATTGGCCTTTTGTTCACCGAGCGCGCTCACCGGGGGTAGCCGTTGGCTAACCAGGCGGCTAGGGCATACGTTCCCGGTCCCGCGGTTTTACCACCAATCCCAGCCTGGGACCCAGATCATCTCGACTCATCTGCTGACTACATAATTCGTGGCACTGTTGCCAACCAACTCTAATGGCCTTTCAGCAGCAGCGGCCTGCTGGTGAGTTCGAATATTTTTTCGAATTGGGGAAGTCGAGGTTTCAAGACGACTGGCTCAAACATCCTGAATATAGTAAATAATAATAATAATGCACTTTATTTTTACACTCATATCCAGAGTACAACTCTGTTCAAGGGTGTTTACAATGACTAAATGGACTAAAATGGCTCACGCGAAATCCAACAAATGTATTTTTGGCACATTGCCGGATATGCAAACGTTCGTTTGATGTGAACGCTATGGGAGAATCTGCCGTTAGAAACCACAGCGCATCTTCAGTCATCGGTGAACACCGCATCCATCGCAAGTCAAGTGACAACTGACGATCACTGGCGTGCAGAAGTGCTGTAGACAATGTCATGTCGTCTCACTACTCATACGTTAGCTGCATGGAAACAGACAGACGTGCTGACTCACTGATGCCTGCACACCTGATGTTTTTCAAGTAGGTTGCGAAGCAGTTTGACCAGTTTCTGGTCAGATACCAGATGGACAAGCCAATGGTCCCCTTCCTTTGTGGTGACCTTGACGTGATTATGCGAGGATTATGCCAGCGCTTCATGAAGCAGTCAGTCTTAGATGAGGCCACCTCTACAGCACAGCTGGCAAAGGTCAACATTGATGATGTTGATTCACATTTGCCACACTCCCAAATTGACCCTGGATTCTGCGCAGCGAAGAAGCTGAAGGAGTTGGCAGCTGTCACATCTGTCAAGCAGAAGCTCAGTGAAAGAGAGACAATGGCATTTAGAATGGAGTGCAAAAAAGGGCTTGTCTGTGCCACACAGAAACTCCTAGAGAAATGCCCAATCACATACACCATGACGAGAAACTTGACGTGTCTCGACCCTCGGTTGATGGCTGGCAGGAAGGACGACTGCATTGCGAAGTTTGGCAGAGTGTTGCACAAGTTGTCGGATCTGCACCAAGTCCGAGATGCGGATTGCGATGCTATCCAGCAGCAGTTCAGATCCTTTGTGAATGAGGTGGTTCCTGCCAACTCCACCACATTCAAGGATTTCAACCCAGACAATGAGAGACTGGATACATTCCTTGCAGTCTACCTCAAATACACACAGTATGAGAAGCTGTGGATGGTGACAAAGAAACTGCTCATCCTCTCTCATGGGCAAGCCACTGTCGATCATGGTTTCTCAATCAACAGTCACGTGGCTGTTGAGAACCTGAATAGCAGCACTGCTGAAGTCAGCTGATGAACTGGCAACCAGTGCTGAGTTGACAGGAGACTTGACACTCCTGGCAAAATCCAATGCCATGCGAAAGAGTGCGACAAACAAATCGCAAACACTAAAAGACCTGCAGTGGTTACTGTAACTGATGACAGATGTTGAACTGTACGTTGTCCGTTTCCAGAGTGCAGTATTAAATTTTGAACCTTAAATGGCCTTGAAGTTTTCTTTCCTTAGCCTTGAAATAGCCTTGAATTTGGTTTCTGTCATGGTGTACGGATCCTGTGATACTCCTATATGGCCTGTGTTCAATCTGCTGATACTCCTATATGGCCTGTGTTCAATCTGATGCAGGACAAAGTGAAGAACGGTGGCCCGAACAAACTGAGGCAGAAATGTATCAAGCGACAGTGTATTCAACTGGTAAGTTGTGGCTTGACATGACATGTGAAGTTAGAATCAGGTTTCACCAATGAAAATGGATGAAAGTGGAGAAATTATGACTAATATACTGATCAGGGTTAAAATAGCTGAGTTTTATTGCTATTAAAGTTAACAAACAAGATGTATTATGTGCCGATATATTTTTTGACACATTTAATTAAATAATCACGTAGCTGAAGCTACTGAAATTATAAAAACAAATACTTTGGTAATGCACTTTCTGAAAGGTTCTTTGTTCAATTCTCAACAACTGGAAGAAATTAGTTTTTTTTAGGAATAAAGTGATCCTGGAACAAATTTAACAAATTACAGGGTAACTCATTTTAAATGGAAAAGGTGCATAAGATATGTTGACAGTTTTTAAGCTTTTTCTGTTATGACTGACTTTTCTGTGTAGGGACTGACTACTTACAAGAGAGAGAAAGAATCTGACTGAGCATCTCATTACAGGTTAGTAGAGAACAACCAACAGTTGCAGTGCTGCCTAGACAGTTGTATGCTAAACCTCACTTGAAACTTGTATAACCAAACAACTTGCATATGTCACACAACTTGACCTCTTCTACCTTTGATCAGTAGTGTTTTATCAGGGATGGGCACAGTACCCAGAGTATTACGGAAAAGTATTCGCAATACTTTTACAAGTACTTGCAATACTTTTATAAGTGTCTGCATTTCGGAAAATGCAACACAGTACAGGGAAGGCAGTGTTAATTAAGCCATTTTTCATTCTTTTTGATATCTAGGACAAAATCATATTGCTATGTCAAAATTGTTTTACTCGCATAAACTATGATTATTAGTTGATAGTATCCATAGATAATTATATGTAACAAATTCAAACAGGGTTAGTAAACTGGCTTAACTAACACTTGGTGTGGGGTAAGTTTATCCACAGTATACCGTTAGTTGAGTTACAATGGGTAAATGTTAAATATTTGTATAATTTATGTAGACTTTCTACAAAAACTTCATAATAACTCAAACAACACATCTACACAGTGGGTACAAATGTCACTGACAAGTCAACAAGCATTAATTAATAAATCAACATGCGACTAACTGCTAGTATGTTGCCTTGTAGCTATCCAATGTTCCAATTTACTCGGAAAGATGAATTCTGTGATGCATTTTGAAGTAAAAACAACACTCGTCTTCGGTTTTTTAACCACTGTTCAATTAAGCTTTTGTAATTAACTTCTCTGCGAAGTGATGTAGAATAACCTTCTTCCTCGTGCGTAGGTAGACCATTTGTAAGAGCACAAACAATAAAGTCTAGTCACTTGCATTAGTTGTTTACCAGCAGACATTAATCACAAACATCAAAAGTTTAGGGGAAAAAAACATACTTTTAACTCACATTTTCTGACCGTTGGGACAAATGACACTTACTGTACATCAGTTTTGTTCTAATAACATTTTCAATCACTGGGTGGTACCATGTAACTGTCGCTGTTTCCTGGGAAATATGGGTGGCTCAACTAACCCAATGGCTCGACTAACACCGCCTTCCCCCTATCCTATTCTAGATCCACTGTCATCGTATTGCTACATTAATTGCCTATACATGATTTAATGGACTGAATAAAACAAATTCTGTTCTGTACAATCCTGTGAAAACAAATCATTGAACAGTTGAATCCTCTGCTCTCTTATTTATCATACGCCTGGGCAAGAGGTTCTCCTGGGGGGATTGTTCATGTTGATTTCATCCAATCATAAGCCTTTTTTGTCATCTTGTTCTCACTGTCAATATAAACGTTCCTACTCAGTAATGACTTTATTTTATTATTACTTCTTTCAGATGTTCAGCACTGGTTGTATTTTGTTATACTATCGGTTGTATTTTGTTATACTATCGGTTGTATTTTGTTATACTATCGCTTGGTGTATTTTAACCCTGGTTGCAAAAAAATATTCTTGTTCCAGGAAAGCCTTGTGGAATGCAAAATAAAACCTGTTCATCACAATGGAGATGGAGGGAGAATCACAAGGACTGAACCAATTCCATGAGTTATTATAATAGTCCAAGCAAAACTAGTTATGGTTACAGAAACATGTTGGTGAAATCCTGGTAGGTGGGCAAGTAGTTAGTTGGTAGCATCTCTATATATATTTTACACATATCACACCACAGTAACTATATATAAATCAGTAAATATTCAATTTGGTTACATTTCACAAACTGCTTTAAAGGAATGTATGGCGTTTTGCATTTCATTTTGTAAAAAAGTTATGTAAGTTGGGTTATCTTGAGGTGTCTTTAGGGTAATATATCTACAATATTTTCTTCATCGTCAGATTCAGCTGACATGAAATGCTTGTGGAACAGTTATCATCAGTGTTGAAGCTTTACCCCAAAAAGGTACTGATCAACTGGACCAGCTACATCAAAAAGTTACTGGTCCACATTTTACCAAGTTACCAACAGCATAATGCGCAAGCGTAAACGACCTGCAAAACAATATTGAAAAAATTATATATATATGTGTGTGTATGTATGTCAGATAGGTGTTATCCTGATCATATGTACGCTTACAGCGCTATTTGATGTGTCAGTAGTTTTCTGGTAACTGGTTTCAAACTTATTTCTATAAATTCCTTAAAATAATTACGAACCAGATTTGGGAAACGTTCCTTCATTTTATTTAATTGAAGCAGGCGCTGGCAGCCGAGAGCCTTCTCTTACAAAATTAAATTACTGTACGTTCGTTTCGGGTGCTTTTTCGACTATAAAAATCAATTACGACGTGCGCGCTTCGCGAGCGCCGCGTTTCGCATTAAATAAAATCGGGGAATAATGAGCGTAAAAACACATTTTTGTATAAACACATTTTTTTTGTAAACAGCGTCTTATGGCAGCCAATTTTGACGATAAGCTGGTGTATACTGCTGTAAAACGTTATAATTTTCCAGGAAAAGTAGGCAGTCACACGGGCCACTATCTCAAAAAAGTTACTGACCCGACGTCAAAGTAGGTGGTCAGTGACCACCAGATCAGTGTCTATTTCAAATGTTGGATATCATTACAAAGATTTCCTATTGGGTTTTCTATTCTGTTTTGTGGATAAATGTGAAGTTTTTAAATCATCCCTTTAACTTATACAAGAAGGCTCTGACATTAGAGGCAGGTGGCGACAATAATTCCAGCATGGAAACATTCTTGTGTAATGATCAGTGGTGGTTCTTGTGGAATGTTTTACATTGAACCAGGTGCAAAACTAAACTTAGCAGTCATTGCTGTTGTATGGTTCCTTCAAGAGGGTTTACCATGCTGTATTCACACAGAGCCGACATGGACTAGGTAATCCAGTAAACTTTTTATTTACCTTAAGTTTAAGTATGTATAATACTGCCTACGTCTTTGCAAATTTTTAACCGTGTTCTGCGGGAAAAGCATAATCTAAAATAACAAGTGAAATATGAATTAGTCTGAATTAACCATCCAATCTGCTAGCACACATAGCAGAGAATATAGTACAATTTCTTTGTGTGAACCAAATTCTGTGTTGAGTCTATATCTTGGTTAATAATGGTGTCTTTGGTCATTAGATATAGTGTTATTTGTTACTAGTGCTACAAAGTGTCATTGTCTTAGTCATAATCCTGTGAAACAGTTCTGTCGTGAGATATTATAATGTGAAGTAGTTTTTTATACCAGTATTTTTGTATAAAGTCCTCTCCATGCATGTTAAGACAAGGACATTATCACAGATGTATTTGCATCAATACTTCTGTTTCATTTAACACATGCAGAACACAAATATGTGTGTGTTTCACTGTACATACTCTGTAGTGTTCTTTACTGATTGTTACATTGAAAATAAATGTTATCATGTTATGTAATTTTTTTAAATAAAATATTCTTAGCTGTTCAGCTATAATTACAATACTGGTCTGTGTTCATGATTACTTCTAAATGTTGGACAACCTATATTTTGTAATGTACAAATTTTTATTTGACTAATATAAAAACATGAACATTTGCTGGTATATGCATGCAAATACCCTCAAGATGTTATGTATGTACATTGCAGAAATTGGAAAAATTTTGTGGTAACATTTTATCATGGTCTTTCAGATATATCCACAAGCAGTCTCTACCCTGCGTCAGAGTCATGCTGTAAGCTACAGTTGTTCTGTTGTTGATCTTCAGTGTGCATAGCCTCGTCGTGTAGTTCAGATGTCTCACTGCTAACATCCTGTAAACTGCCCCCTGAACATTGCTGCTTCTCACAGTGACTTCCCCACGTTTTCTTGCCCGCCAGTTTCAATAGTTTCATCTGGATCGTTGAGCGAGGCACTTTGAAGATTTGTGAGGCACGACGAGCTGTCATTTTGTGGCTTCTCACAGCAGTGACTGCATCAACCAGGGCTGTCTGGCTGTAGCACCGATACCTTTGTCTCTGGTATGGTGTTACAAATGTCTGCAACACAAAAGTGAAGGAGGTGATCATATCACTGGTGCTCACCCAAAGGAAAGCGAGTTATAATTTTATGACTCATCGCTGTTAAATATTAAACATGTGGTTGGTTGGATATGTCATGTTTTGTGACGATTACACTAACTTCTAACACAAGGAAATGGACTTTGATTGTTTTGATTCCTTGACAGATATGTTATTGAAGAATAAAAACAATGAAAGTCTATTTTTGTTTGTCAGAAGTTAGCCTAATAGAAACATATCCAACCAACAACATGGAGCAAGTCAAAGTGGATTTACATTGTTTTGAATCATTAACAGTGAATAAGTCCAATGAAGAAAGGCTGGCTAAACAATCAGAACGGGACAAACACAGTAAGTATACCATATGTTATACCTATGTATATATCTTATATGTATATTCTGTTGGTGCTTGGCCTACTTGACATTTTAAATTAGAGATAACAACCTCTGGTTAAATATTTCTATTACAATATCTATACAAAGTGAAGTAATACATTTAGCATATAGTCTAGAATCGGAGATTGTTTGAGTTCTGCTATTTACACTAGGGGAGCCTAGGTGGAATTTGGATTAGTTAATGTCCCTTTTAATTTAAATTGGTGTGTTATGACAGAAAGTCTGCATATCTTCGGAAAAGTAACAGCTAAAAACTAGATCAAATATTGATCAGTTTGTTTATACGTTCCCAAACATTGTGAAGAAACACCCATTAAGAGCTTTTCTTTACTTATTTCTCATCTCTGTGAAAATATAATTGAAACCTAGTTAGATTGTACCCCCCACTGTATGAACTAATGTGATTCATAATAGTTTGTGGCTGAAACAAAAGAAAGTCCAACACTATGACAATACTTCTAGTCACTGGCCAACACTACCAAGAGCAACGCATTTCATCCAGGGAGTGACTGATGTCTTTGAAAATTAAGATAATGATTTATATACAGTATGTATAGGTCAGATATGGGGTCAAATACACTTACATGTATTTAAATACAAATACTCTTGAGGGGTTCAAATACAATTACAAATACTATGAAATGCAAAAAGTATTTAAATACATTGGGAAGTATTTCAAATACTTTTCAAAATATGTTTTACAATACAGCCTATAGCAAAAACAATAGCAAGTCTTATATTGAGATATATTGTTTAGTGACATAATTTATATGTTATGTACAACTATGACATAAGATATTGCTTATTGACTGGCTATGTCAGGTACAACTGTACAACGACAACATTGGGAAAAAGTCACTATAATTTATATGCATATATTGATTAATCTGATCTAAATCAAGTTGGCTCTACTGATTTAAACTTGTAACCAAAGGGATTGTTTGACTAAAATAGACAATTGTATTAACAGAATGGCACCCAGTTGCAATGGCCTCATAACTGCATCATGGTGACAAGTAAGGTGATGTTGACGTCTCTGGTGTGCTCTCACAATGATCTCAATGACTTCCCACAAAATAACTTTACCTTGGCTTTATCTATGGCAGAGTAAAATTGTTTGACTCTCAAGAATTGAAACAAGACAGGCGTAAACAAAATCTAACTTGCCATTTATTGATACTCATGCCCAAAGTATTTGGAATAGTATTTGAAAATTTCAAATACTTTAGGAAAGTATTGCAATACAAATACTTTCATTTCATTAATATAAAATACAAATACTTAAAAAGTATTTAAATACTTTCAAATACAAATATATTTGACCCCATATCTGGTATAGGTGAACATCTCAATAGTTGCATTTTTGGTAATGAGAACATTAAAACCTTTTGAATAAAGCTGAATGCACCTGTAATTGTAAAACATAAAAAATTCAAATGTTGATGCAAAACACACCTGAAAGCTGTGTGAGTTTGACAGGACATGCAGTGAAAGATGAAAGTCTTGCAGCACTACCTGGGTGTGGGACTGGCGATGTACGCTGGCTGCTGACAGTGACACGTGTTGAGGCAACACATTGGCATACAGCGATACTGGTGTCGTCATTGTGCCCAGGCAGTTTTGTTGATAACCTTTCAGCGGTGTACAAAGTGTATCTGTTGTTGATTGTACCATCTTACAAAACTTATCTGATGTGTGAATGTTTGACTGAGAGCCTTGTACAACGGAACTGTGTGACACTGCTACTTCTGAAACAAGCTGTTGCACTGAATCTGCATTAGTATTGTTACTGTTTTCTATCCAGAATCCAATTTGTGGATAACATTCCAATCTGGTATCGTCAAATATACTATCATGTCCTTCTTCGTCATTAATACTAATAACCTCCTCAGGTTCTGATTTCACTTGCATTTTAACTGTTTCGGTTACATGATCAGTTTGGTTTCTGGTAGTTACTTTACTGGATGAATTTGATCTTTGCTTGTGGTTCCTACTGTACACATCATTGGTAGTGGCATGTCTTTCCACGAACACCTCCACTGCTGGATCAGAGGATGTGGCAACCTCAGAGATACTGTCACTGGTCCTCGAGGACGACTTTTTTGTCCCTGTGACACCAGACTTGATAACCTCCTTGATGTTGACAAGCATGATGTCTCTGCCATCGAGCGTGATGCCAAGCAGTCCTTCCACACTTAGTTCGCTTGAGAAATCGAGTCCACTGTTACAGAGAGCAATGATCGTCTCACTTATGATGCACTTCATTCTGTCTCGGTCATTCTTCATTGTGAATATTAATTACTATACACCAGGTACACGAGCCGCGACTCGCTATATAATTATAACGTGTGAATGTAGTAGTTGTCTAGTAATGCAGTTATCGTGTGAAGTATTATAAAATCGCACAATTAATCAAGTGTACATAAATACTTGTACTTTGTCTTTGCAGCATCTTCGTTGATGATTTCACTGTCCTAAGTCTAAGGCATAACGAAGATGTTCACTCATTGTTTTAGTAATTCCAATTATACAGGAGCCCGAAAATTACACTCGTTATTTGTGTTAACACTGAGCGATAATATAATGCTAACGTTATGATTTATCGTCTGCCGACTTATCAACGCTGAATTTTCATTGCACACGATCACTGATGCATATCATACATTCGCTAAAGTATCCTTTGATCGGTTTTATCACGTAAACGGTATGTTTTTTATATCTGACTTGACGGTATAATTATTTAAACGGAATATATTTAATATAAATAATAAGGAACATTATTTAGATACCGTTCCTTGACAACTCGCCCCAAAGCCAACCCGATTGCAAACGTTTTCAATGTTGTCTTTTGGTGATGCCTGGATATTTCCGGTTTTTAAAGCTGCTGATATCTTCATCTCTTTCCAGGCGGTTCCAAAGTTCCTCATTTCTTCCTTGATTGACTTCCTCCAACTATTTTTCGGTCTTTAAGGTTTTTTCTTCCCTTGTGGGAACGTATAGCTATCAGTGCCCTGAGGCCTGATGCATGAACCGGTACAACTAAAAGTATCAGACAATACCAAAGTCCGAGACAATGAACGTCGAGACTTTGGCTGTCACTAATTTGCAATGCATGGAGCCAACGTATGACTGAGACAACATAGTCTGAGACTTTAGCGTGATTGTCCCGACGTTCGATATAGTGTTATTTTTAGACCAGGAGATCTGGGGGAAGCTCAAGCATTTTAGCGAAGTCAATGTTCCTCGAAGGCGGCAACTCACACGTAATCATTGCGGTAAACATGGCAAGTAAAGACGTTTCTTCTCCACCGAAGAATAAACGGCCGAAAAAAACTAAATGCACCGACGCCGAAAACATAATTTTATTGGAGATTGCGCTGGAGAAAATGCTGCTGACCTCCCATTTTCAAAATGGAATGACGCTAAAGAAGAAAGAGTTAGTGCAGAAGATTGCAGACCAAGTGAATGCCATGGGTGGCCATGGCCGCACAGTGACGCAGATAAAAAACTGGTGGAAGGACTAGCGTGACATGAAAAACAGTGTGCTGACATATACAATGCAGTGTTACGGCAAATAACTATAATTATGTGTATGTGGCAAATTATATTATTTAAAAGAAATATTACACATTTTTCAAAATGTGTAGACGATGTATTTTTTTAACGGTGTACACTTGAATATCCTTTAATCTTTTAAAGAAATGGGAAATAAATGTTTCCTTTAATGCACAGAAATATACCGGTTTCTTGGCTTGGAAATGTCTGATTGTCCGGGACTATCACGCTTATGCCTGTGTTATCACAGGTCTAAAATCCGATCCTTTTCATACTGCAAATAGAAATCTCTGAAAATCTCAACATTTATAAATAGTCGTTGCTTCCGTTTGTGTATCAGGCCCCTGCACAGGCCGGGCTTTGTGCCAGGCCCTTGGCCTCTACTACATTTATTATGCCGGGCTGGGCCTAAGTCTACATTTGATGGGCCTGGACTGAGCTCTGGGCTTACCCATCTTTGGGCCAATCAATACTTCACAATGTTTTAATGCAACATGCATACTTCTAGAAAAAGCTTTAAAAACTAAGTACTATTGCTAACAGGAGCATTTTAGAGGTCATTCACATTTTACAATCATTTGTAAATATAGGTGCATTTGATGTTTTGAACACAAGTCTGCTCCTCAATCTAGTAACCGTTCCAACAATACAACAGCTTCGCTGAGTGACGTGATATCTCTGAACCTTCCTGGGACATGGGAAGTTAAGTTCACTAAACAAAGGTCTCTTGAAACATTTGATGGTATGAAATGTGGCTGTTCATTAGCACAGTGAGCAGTTATATTGGCCAGTATTATAAATATTATGTAGTGGTGATGATGTGCATGGACAGATAGCACCAAGTCACCGACCGTTGATGGTTAGCTGGCTTCCAAGTAATTCAGTCAGCTACCGCTGTGATCTTCTTTGGTAAGACTGTTTTGAGCATTTCCTGCCCTCTGCTGTCAGCCTCGTTTCCACCTGTCTGCAAGATCGAATGTCGTTCTTTGTCAGTATGGTGCTCTGTGGTCTTTTTCTTAGACAATTTTGTAGCTTGAAAACGGACGGTTGAGCGTGGCACTTTGAAGAAACGTGATGCTTCATTGCTGGTCATTTTACGATTTACGACTGCAGTGACAGCATCCATCAGCGATGCCTGGCTGTAGCGGCGATACTTGTTCTGGTTAGACATCTGTAACAAGCAAATGTACAATGTGTCTAAATAATGAAGACATATCTATAGGAATTATACATCTGACTTCCATAGATCCATCACTATATAAAGCAATTAAGTTATTGTTGCCTACATTGGTAGGTAAATTTTACAATATTTACCTTTTAAATCGCTGGTGATTTCTTAGCATAGCACCCCATTGTTTAATTTGATAACTGGTAAAAAGTTCAACAACATAAATTTACATATTTAACTTGCCTAACCAGTAATATAATGGCAATTAATATGGCATGATTATTAAACAACTGATATTTAGAAGAACTGTAAGATGGAGTATTCACCTGGGAAAGAGTTTTGCTGGCAGATGAAGTAGGCACTCCTTGACTTTGTGACGTGTTTGTATATAGACACACTGGGATCGATGGATACTCACTGTTTTGTTGATGGGCTATTGGCAGTGAACTAACTCTATCAGGAGGCGGTTCTGACAGTTCACAAAATTGTTCTGATGTATTGGTGATATTCATCTCACAGTACTGTTCTTCTACTGCCCTTCCAGAAAGCATATACGAAGAATCTATATCAGAAACAACTTGCTGCACTGATTCTCTGATACAGTGTTCATTCCATGACACAGCACCTTGCTTACTGCTGTCGACGACATTGTCTTCCATGTTCTCCACAGGTTCTGACTTCACCAATGTCAGTGAATCTACTGGTACATCAAAGCAATCAGTCTGATTTTGGGTTGTCATCTTACTGGATGCCCATGATGTTGAATTCTGTTCACCATTCCTACTCACTGTGACACTGCTCAGTGTTCCGCCCAGTGTCTTGACTGTCATCGTTGTTGGATCAGAGGAGGTGACCTCCGAGAAGATACTGTCATTGTCAATGTTCCTCGAAGGCGAATTTTTTGCCCCAGTGACACCAGACTCTGAGAAGATACTGTCATTGTCACTGGCAATTGTCCTCGAGGACGACTTTTTTGTCCCTGTGACACCAGACTTGATAACCTCCTTGATGTTGACAAGCATGATGTCTCTGCCATCGAGCGTGATGCCAAGTAGCCCTTCCACGCTGAGTTCGCTTGAGAAGTCAAGTCCACTGTTACAGAGTGCAATGATCGTCTCACTTATGATGCACTTCATCCTGTCTCGGTTGTTCTTCATTGTTGACTGTAATGGCTTTCCTGCATGAACAATTTCAAGATTTGTACAACAGTGTCTGCGTTCTGCAGATTAATCAGTGTAGTGATACACGAGCGGTCAGCGCCAGCAAGTGTGAAGTGATCGATTAGTTTATATATTACCACTATTAGATACAATGAAAATTGTTACCTAGTGGATGAATCATGCATGAAAACTACCTATAAAATTCTTGAGGCATTCATCATGATTATTGTGCGTCTTGGAACTTTGTAATGCTTACATATATATATATATATATATATATATATATTTATATATATATATATATATACTTTTTTTATATGTATTGTTTAAATAAATAATTAAAGCACCCTTATAATACAGTATGAAACACAAGTCACAGACACAGTAGTGGGACATATTGGTGACTGTAAACATGCAACACATTTTCACTTTATCGGATGAAAATGAACGCAACTATTCTTATAATGATCACCACAGGAAGCAATCAAATGGCTCCATGATGTCTATACATTATATATATACACACATATATATATATATATATATATATGTATGTATATACATATATATATATGTAAAGACATAATTAATATATATATGTTTAGATCAATAATTAAACCGCCCTTATAATATAGTATGAAACACAAGTCACCAATGTGTCCCACTACTGTGTCTGTGTTGTGTTTCATACTGTATTGTGAGGGTGGTTTAATTATTGATCTAAACAATATATATATATATATATATATATATATATATATATATATATTAATTATGTTTATACATCTTAACGTTACAAAGTTCCTAGACGCACCACAATCACGGCGAACGTATCAAAAATTTTATAGGTACAGTTTTCATGTTTATGCATGATTCATCTATCAGGTAACAATTGTATCTAATAGTGGTAGTATATAAACTAATCAATCCCAAACTGCCAGCGCACCTACTGTATTCAGAACACCAGCGCACCATCGCGCTGAATACAGTAGGCCGCCAGCATCTGTTTATGGCCATTAAATGAAAGATCAAATCATAGTGCATTATTAATAGTACAGAAAACATTAACTGTTGTAACGTATCCGATGTGAAAGTGCTCTGAAAAAATAGGACACAGTAATTTTAGATATGTGTAATTTTCATAAAATCATATCATCTGACATAACTGCGTTGGAGCAGACACATTGGAGCAGCCACACTGGAGCAGCCACATTGGAGCAGACACACTGGAGCAGACACACTGGAGCAGACACATTGGAGCAGCCGCACTGGAGCAGCCGCACTGGAGCAGATGCACTGGAGCAGACGCACTGGAGCAGATGCACTGGAGCAGATGCACTGGAGCAGCCACATTGGAGCAGACACACTGGAGCAGACACACTGGAGCAGACGCACTGGAGCAGACACACTGGAGCAGCCACATTGGAGCAGACACACTGGAGCAGACACACTGGAGCAGACACACTGGAGCAGACACACTGGAGCAGACACACTGGAGCAGCCACATTGGAGCAGCCACATTGGAGCAGACACATTGGAGCAGCCACACTGGAGCAGACACACTGGAGCAGACACATTGGAGCAGCCACATTGGAGCAGACGCATTGGAGCAGACGCATTGGAGCAGACGCACTGGAGCAGCCGCACTGGAGCAGCCGCACTGGAGCAGATGCACTGGAGCAGATGCACTGGAGCAGCCGCACTGGAGCAGATGCACTGGAGCAGACGCACTGGAGCAGACGCACTGGAGCAGACGCATTGGAGCAGCCACATTGGAGCAGACACACTGGAGCAGACACACTGGAGCAGACACACTGGAGCAGCCACATTGGAGCAGCCACATTGGAGCAGCCACATTGGAGCAGCCACATTGGAGCAGCCACATTGGCAAGTTTCCTGGTAGAACATGTTAGCATTATAACTGTGGATTTTTAGACGATTTCAAAAGGCGGAAGGATTTTTTCACCACAAGGCACGTGTGCACAGTAATTCCTGCAGAAATTGGTAAACACTGACGGGTATGGCACATTCAGGCATTTTAAAAGAGTTAGAAAGATACTTTGACTAAACTCAATCATCATGTCAATGAGATGATGACAACGGCAGGTAAAAAGTTTCAGAATTTTTTATGGTCCCGTTTTCTTATAATCGTACAAAACGTTAACATGGTCACCAATGGGAAACGTATATAGTTACCGGTGCAGTTTTCAAGCCACTCCTGTATTCAACCCATTGAAACCTTGTTTAATTGTGGTAGATGTATGGCAAGCCAGTCTTGTCATAAAAGTAGGAATAATTAAAATGTGTAAAATATGCGTGAAAAAATTACTACATTAACATTATATATTCAATACTAGTGTGTGTGTATGTGTTTTATAAAGTGCTATGACAAGCCTGATTGTTATACAAAGTTTAAAAAATTGGAACAAAGGTAAAATGAAAAAAAAATGGTACGGCTTGCCATAGATATAGGTTGAATTCCGCCGGTTTCCTCGTCTCGCGCGACATGGTTCGGACGTTCAATATTCGTAAAGATGTAAGTAAGTTTTTCACTCAAAACAACTGTTTTAATAATTTATTTTTATTTTATGCATTGTATAGATGAAGTAGCTGTTAGTGATTTGGTATATCGATCTCTTGCACAAAATGTTTCTCCAGATTTTTTTTAAACGGCATATTCTATTAAGTAGGTTGAACATTACACCGACCAGTATAAGTCATAACAGTAGCCCGATTAGGCGGAACGGCTGTGGCTGAGGCTGTGAGCGATAATATAATTGCATATCGGTAACATGTTAATAAGCAAACAACACCGATCGTTGATGACATAGAGTATTTTGCTTTACTTGCACTAACCTTTGATCGTGCACAAAATGTGGACGTCAAGGTACTCCACGCTGTAGCAACGTAAATTATAAGCGTACTCAACTATGCCAACAAAAACAAATCATTTTGTGGATAAAGGGCGAGGCTATTCGCAGAGCAACTCTGCGAATTACTGCAACCATTTTTCTTATTCACAGAGCAGCTCTGCAAATAACAGCGAAATTTGTTCTTATTCGCAGAGCAACTCTGCGAATTACGGCAAAGGGTATTCTGCGAATTATGGGAGGACTGATCATGGAAAGAGTTATTCTTATCCGCAGAGCAGCTCTGCGAAATACATAGTTATTATTAGGCCGTGGCTAGTCACTATAAGTATAGTGACTAGCCATAAAAAATCCTTCCGCCTTTTGAAATCGTCTAAAAATCCACAGTTATAATGCTAACATGTTCTACCAGGAAACTTGCCAATGTGGCTGCTTCAGTGTGGCTGCTCCAGTGTGGCTGCTCCAGTGTGTCTGCTCCAGTGTGTCTGCTCCAGTGTGTCTGCTCCAATGTGGCTGCTCCAGTGCGTCTGCTCCAGTGCGTCTGCTCCAGTGCGTCTGCTCCAGTGCGGCTGCTCCAGTGCATCTGCTCCAGTGCGTCTGCTCCAGTGCGGCTGCTCCAGTGCGGCTGCTCCAGTGCGTCTGCTCCAATGCGTCTGCTCCAATGTGTCTGCTCCAATGTGTCTGCTCCAATGTGGCTGCTCCAATGTGTCTGCTCCAGTGTGTCTGCTCCAGTGTGGCTGCTCCAATGTGTCTGCTCCAATGTGGCTGCTCCAATGTGGCTGCTCCAGTGTGTCTGCTCCAGTGTGTCTGCTCCAGTGTGTCTGCTCCAGTGTGTCTGCTCCAGTGTGTCTGCTCCAATGTGGCTGCTCCAGTGCGTCTGCTCCAGTGCGTCTGCTCCAGTGCGTCTGCTCCAGTGCGTCTGCTCCAGTGCATCTGCTCCAGTGCATCTGCTCCAGTGCGTCTGCTCCAGTGCATCTGCTCCAGTGCGGCTGCTCCAGTGCGGCTGCTCCAGTGCGTCTGCTCCAGTGTGTCTGCTCCAGTGTGTCTGCTCCAATGTGTCTGCTCCAATGTGTCTGCTCCAATGTGTCTGCTCCAATGTGGCTGCTCCAATGTGTCTGCTCCAGTGTGTCTGCTCCAGTGTGTCTGCTCCAATGTGGCTGCTCCAGTGTGGCTGCTCCAGTGTGTCTGCTCCAACGCAGTTATGTCAGATGATATGATTTTATGAAAATTACACATATCTAAAATTACTGTGTCCTATTTTTTCAGAGCACTTTCACATCGGATACGTTACAACAGTTAATGTTTTCTGTACTATTAATAATGCACTATGATTTGATCTTTCATTTAATGGCCATAAACAGATGCTGGCGGCCTACTGTATTCAGCGCGATGGTGCGCTGGTGTTCTGAATACAGTAGGTGCGCTGACAGTTTGGGATTGATTAGTTTATATACTACCACTATTAGATACAATTGTTACCTGATAGATGAATCATGCATAAACATGAAAACTGTACCTATAAAATTTTTGATACGTTCGCCGTGATTGTGGTGCGTCTAGGAACTTTGTAACGTTAAGATGTATAAACATAATTAATATATATATATATATATATATATATATATATATATATATATATATATATATATATATATATATATATATATATATATATATATATATATATATATATATATATTGTTTAGATCAATAATTAAACCACCCTCACAATACAGTATGAAACACAACACAGACACAGTAGTGGGACACATTGGTGACTTGTGTTTCATACTATATTATAAGGGCGGTTTAATTATTGATCTAAACATATATAGCATTTAATATGCAGTACCAACATAACACTTGGGTGAAATTACATACTTCCATTACATCGTAAATTTAATCGTTTTCGCGACGCGAAACCAACATGCCAAATTCCTAACCCAAGGCTCTAGCGAAAATACGAATTCGTCATCCGCATATGAAATGATGAATCGATGTTAAGTGGTGCGTAATAAATTTATGCTTCGGTCGAGATCGGTTGAAAGACGAAGTGAAACAATTATTAATTCTACCTATTGTTTTTTTCTGTGTTTTATCAGCTTGCATACTACGTTTGTCAAATCATATACGTTTTCGGCTGGTCAGGTCCAGGTTATTATTTTCGATTCGTAGGCCTGTTGGTCCAGTACATCATCATCGTAGTAGATCTATTCCATAACGGTATACGTATTTGTTTTATTCAGTTCAAAAGTCAAGAGGGTGTGACATTTAAAAATAATACACGTTGATGCTAGTATACTCGTTTAATAAGTTCCATAAACTGCATATTGCCGTATAAGACAATGCTGCAAGCACACGGGGCTTCGACAGGGTTTATGGACTTGGTGAAGCGGGCGGCGATCGCTGTTGTTTAGTAGCTCCCTGGTGGCAGATATGAGAACACCTAACGCGCCTCGCTTACAGCGCGGTCCGAAGTCGTGGACCCCGACCACCGCGTTATAACGAGGCTCGACTGTATATATATATATATATATATATATATATATATATATATATATATATCTATATATATATATATATATATATACATATATATATATATATATATATATACATATATACATATATATATATATATATATATATATATACATATATACACACACACACACACACACACACACACACACACACACACACACACACACACACACACACACACACCCACCCACCCACCCACCCACCCACCCACCCACCCACCCACACCCACCCACCCACCCACCCACACACACACACACACACACACACACACACACACACACACACACACACACACACACACACACACACACACACACACACACACACACATATCTCATATGTTGCAAGAAGGCGTTACATTTGACACCACGTTCAATTCTGTTGTGTTAATTCAAGGACTGTTCTGACTGCTAACAAGGTTGCTGACTTCCAACATTATCCATAAAAATAGGCTGTAGTCAGGATTTCACATTGTAAAATGTATGCATGGTTATTGATTAATAAAACTATGTCCTGGTTGTTCACTACAGTGCTGCCTTCTGTTCATTCGTGTGCGTGCGTGCGTGCGTGCGTGCGTCTGTGTGTGTGTGCTTGCGTGCGTGCGTGTGTGCGTGCGTGCGTGTGTGTATATATATATATATTTATAATAATATAATATATCAAATAATATTCTCTATATTATGTAGTGTAGTGTGTGTGTGTGTCACACCTAGGACTGGTTGCTAGGAGACAGTGTCCTTAAGAGACTGCCATCAATAGAGTAGACTCTATATAGGCTGGCCTGATTAATGATGTGTCAAGGAGGGGTACGTACTGGACTCAGCCTTAATTTGCTGTTGTACTGTAGTGAATAGACAGTCGCCGAAATAAAGTAGCCGTGTGAATTAGTACAACTGTGTTTGGAATATTGCCTTCATTGTTATTGGATAATACAACGTTACTCGGTAGCAAGGAACTACGTGATATGGTGTCAGAACAGGGATCTAAGTGAACCATATTTCAAACATGGCAAGTAGTGCGGACATGACGGTAAAGCCGCCTGGAAATGTCACCCTTACCGGCGACCTCTCTGTGGGCTGGCAGAGATGGGTGGAACGTTTTTACTCTTACACGATGGCAACTGAAAGAGACAAGAAGGCGGGGGGAATTCTGGTCGCAACATTGTTGACGCTGATGGGATCCGAAACCATGGATATTTACCGTTCGTTCGATTGGGGAAGTGAAGCAGAGAAATATGACGTATCGTAGGTGAAAGAGAAGTTTGCCCGGTGTTTCACACCGGACCAATGTGACGTACGAGCGGTACAAGTTTCTGCAGAGAAATCAGGAACTTGGTGAGACTTTCGATTAACTTCTGACGGATTTATAGACTCTCATCTCTTCATGCAAATACCACGCTGATGAAAGAGACAACATACTGCGAGATCAAATCGTGATGAACATTACATCAAACACGGTACGTGAGAAATTGCTATCAAAAGCGGAACTGAAGCTCGCAGAAAAGATACATTTTCCGCAGCAGTAAGATAACTGGCCAGCTTATGGCAGGCATGAGCCAGCATGAACAGTCACGTGCAGTGAAGGGCACCAACAGTAGCCGTAGCCGTGACACTGGTAATGACTATTGGCAGCGTTCCAAGAACTCGACTAAGAATGAGCAAGGCATGTAAATTCTGTGATACAACACAAGCGACCAGTAACTGTCCGGCATATGGCAGGAGTTGCAATAAATGTGGAATGCGCAACCACTTTGCACGATGCTGCAGTAACTTTGTCAAAGCAAAGCAGACACAGAAGAAGACGCCAGTGCACACAGTTAAGCCAAATTCAAACAAGCACGCAGGTAGCAACATGTTTGTGTATACGGTGCTTAACTCAAGAAAGAGAGAATGGCACGCCGTTCTCGACATCAATGGTCGAGGTTTGAAAGTTAAGATTGACACGGGAGCATCATGCAACATGATGTTAAAGCAAGCGTAGTATGTACTAAATACGCGACAACCGACAGACATACGATTGTGCAAGACGAAGCTTGAATCGTATGGGAGACATCGTCTTACTGTGCAAGGAAAAACGTCCTTCACAGCTGATCAAGTACAAGCAGAAGTACTATCCTGTGGATTTTGTCATTGTTCGGGGAAATGCGCCAACTATCTTGGGCTTACAGTCAGTGTAGAACTGGGGTTAATTTCCAGAATCGACGGAGTGACCACCGCAGGTAAGCTGGTAGATGATTACCGTGATGTATTCTGTGGACTGGGCTGTCTAAACGGGGAACACCACATCCAACTGAGAGGTGATGCTAAACCGGTTGTTCACTCAGCACGCCATGTTCCATTTAGATTATAAAGCCAGTTTAAAGCAAAGCTGGAAGAAGTGGAAAGAAATCAGCTAATAACCAATGTTACGGAACCGACGCAATGGGTAAAATTGATGAAGTCAGATCAGTCATTGAGGATATGTTTGGATCCATGATCTCTCAATGCCGGTATAAAGCGAGAACACTTTGTTATACCGACAGCTGAGGAGATATTTTCAAAGCTACACATCATCAGGTATTTCAGTACACTTGACGCAAATAGCATTGGACAAGGAGAGCTCGTATCTGACCACATTCGCCACACCTTTCGGAATGATGCATGCACCGACAGAAGAGCAACATGATGATCGCCTACGCAGGGTTCTAGACCGATGTTTAGAGGTAGGTCTGAAGTTGAACAAAGCAAAATGCAATGTCAAGTTCACTGAAGTCAAATATATTGGTCACATCATATCGGCAGAAGGACTGCAACTTGACCAACGAAAGTGGACGCGGTACAAAACATGCCAACACCAAAGTCTAAAGAGGACGTTAGACGTATCCTGGGCATGGTTTCGTACTTGGCAAAGTTTTGCCCGAATTTGTCACAAGAAACAGCTGTTCTTCGTGATCTGACACGCAAATATGTTGACTGGTTCTGGGATTCACACCACGACAAATGTTTGTTGAAGTTTAAACATCTGGTGACTTCAGCAGCAGGTTTGGGACTGTATGATACATCCAAGCCAGTGACGGTATCTGTTGACGCTTCACAGAGAGGCTTGGGAGCAGTGATGCTGCAGAATGAACGACCAGTTGAGTTCGCGTCGTGTGCATTCACAAAGACACAACAACGCTCTGCACAAATTGAAAAGGATATGTTAGCGGTGCAGTACGGACTTACACGTTTTCATCAATACGTGTACGGACAGGTGGTCACTGTTGAAACAGACCACAAGCCGTTGTTGGGCATCAAACAGAAGCCAATTACAGACGTATCTCCAAGGTTGCAAATAATGCGACTGCGTTGTCAACCGTACGATTACAACTTGAAGTCGTGTCCTGAAGCATTGAAGTCGTACTGGCTAGGCCGGAATGACCTTACAGAATACGATGGGATCGTGTTCAAGGGTCAACAGGTCGTAGTGCCAGTGGCGCTACCCAAGGCTGCAATGAGCGACATCCATGGTGGACACTTTGGTATTGGGAAGTGCACCGAGAGAGCGAAGATGGTAGGAGTAAGACCACAGTTGAAAATTGCATTGGTGGCCATGTTAACGTTTTGTTAGATTATAAGAAAACGTGACCACTAAAAATTCTGAAACTTTTTCACAGCAACTGCCATCATCTCATTGACATGCTGACCAAGTTTTATCAAAATCACATACTTCCAGCTCTTTTAAAACGCCCCGACGTGCGATGCCCATCAATTTTGACAACAATAGCCTTGTATTCATGCGCCCACGTGGCCCATAGCAGAAAAATTCCCATAAATCCCTCCGCTGTACTGGCCATGTTATATCAATCAAATCCGTAACACAGTCGGAAAGCTGCGCGGAGTGCCAACAGAATAGAGCGGCAAACCCAGCGATGCCGCTGCAGCCACATGAAGTGTCAAGTTACCCGCATCAAGTGGTAGCGAGTGACTTGTTCGAGCTTGATGGACATTCGTATCTTTTAGTGATCGACTGTTACAACAAGTGGCCAAATGTTGTCAAACTGGCTGATCCGAGAAGTAGTGTCGTGATCGGGCATCTAAAGAACATGCTTTGTCTGCTCCAGTGCGAATGACCTCTAAAATGCTCCTGTTAGCAATAGTACTTAGTTTTTAAAGCTTTTTCTAGATGTGTGCATGTTGCATTAAAACATCGTGAAGTATTGCTTTGCTTACATATATGTTATTAATATCCCTAGTCTTATCTAATAAGCAGCATTCATCAATTAAATGGCTTGTGTTGTGTGGGTAAAATCCACTTATCTAATATAGTTTTTGTTATGTAATTAATGGTTCTCTTGTACTTTTCACGGGTCATGTAGATAAATCAAATTGTATGTATGACTGGCCGCATTATGTAGAAGTTATGACATCTCGAGGTTTAGTCACAGTTTGGAAATATGCCACAGCTTTTAGTACCCTGCATAGGCCTAGAATTTGAGTCCAAGCCCAAGCCCTGCCCAAAATTAGCAGTTAGAACACAGACCCAGCACAAGCCCACAAAATACCTCAAACCCAGCCAACCTAAGAAAAAAAATGTTAGGCCTTTCACATTTGGCCCAGGCCACGCCAAATATCATATTTGACCTTTGAGGCTCATACCTGACCCATACCCATGGCCTAAAGAGTTGTTTCTAGTAGGTGTGGCGCTGTCCCTGGCCGTCGTGTTAATCTGGTCTAGATTTTGTCGTAACACCGATCCACTTCCCGTCTCCAGCCAATAAGGCTGCGGCATCTGATCATGTCGTCTGACGATCGCCGACTGCCATTTCCCGTTTTGCCTCATTCTCACGGTCCCGCTCTGGGTGTAGTTCCCGTCGGAACGTTGACGTGGCGGCGTCGTGATAATAAGCAGCTGTCGACTGTCTTGTTTCCAGTTTTTTTCTCACCATATCTCTGCGTCAGTGTGCTGTGGTCGTAGCATATTCTCCATCTGATGTAGATTGGTATACGCAGATTTCGACCTTGCAGTAATTATTAAGACTGCTGGTGACGGCTATCCGTCACCTAGCTACTGGCGTACTGCTCACTGCTGCCAGAGTCTGCAGCAAACTTTTCCCGTCAGCTAGCATCTTTGTCAAGCTCCTGTTGATGGTCTGTACCATTTTCTCAGCCACCACATTACTTTGCGGATAACGCGGACTTGATGTTGTACGGTGCATGTGCATTCGCTTCGCAAAGTCGCGGAATTCGGAACTATATGTACCGTATTGAGCATCGTTGTCGCTATAAGTAATGACTGAGGAATTCCGAAATCACAAAGCATGTTCTTTAGATGCCCGATCACGACACTACTTCTCGGATCAGCCAGTTTGACAACATTTGGCCACTTGTTGTAACAGTCGACCACTAAAAGATACGAATGTCCATCAAGCTCAAACAAGTCACTCGCTACCACTTGATGCGGGTAACTTGACACTTCATGTGGCTGCAGCGGCATCGCTGGGTTTGCCGCTCTATGCTGTTGGCGCTCCGCGCAGCTTCCGACTGTATTACGGATTTGATTGATATAACATGGCCAGTACAGCGGAGGGATTTTTGGGAATTTTTCTGCTATGGGCCACGTGGGCGCATGAATACAAGGCTATTTTTGTCAAAATTGATGGGCATCGCACGTCGGGGCGTTTTAAAAGAGCTGGAGGTATGTGATTTTGATAAAACTTGGTCAGCATGTCAATGAGATGATGGCAGATGCTGTGAAAAAGTTTAAGAATTTTTAGTGGTCACGTTTTCTTATAATCTAACAAAACGTTAACATGGCCACCAATGCAATTTTCAACTGTGGTCTGACTCCTACCATCTTCGCTCTCTCGGTGCACTTCCCAATACCAAAGTGTCCACCATGGATGTCGCTCATTGCAGCCTTGGGTAGCGCCACTGGCATTACGACCTGTTGACCCTTGAACACGATCCCATCGTATTCTGTAAGGTCATTCCGGCCTAGCCAGTACGACTTCAATGCTTCAGGACACGACTTCAAGTTGTAATCGTACGGTTGACAACGCAGTCGCATTCTTTGCAACCTTGGAGATACGTCTGTAATTGGCTTCTGTTTGATGCCCAACAACGGCTTGTGGTCTGTTTCAACAGTGACCACCTGTCCGTACACGTATTGATGAAAACGTGTAAGTCCGTACTGCACCGCTAACATATCCTTTTCAATTTGTGCAGAGCGTTGTTATGTCTTTGTGAATGCACACGACGCGAACTCAACTGGTCGTTCATTCTGCAGCATCACTGCTCCCAATTAAGCCTCTCTGTGAGGCGTCAACAGATACCGTCACTGGCTTGGATGGATCACACAGTCCCAAACCTGCTGCTGAAGTCACCAGATGTTTAAACTTCAACAAACATTTGTCGTGGTGTGAATCCCAGAACCAGTCAACATATTTGCGTGTCAGATCACGAAGAACAGCTGTTTCTTGTGACAAATTCGGGCAAAACTTTGCCAAGTACGAAACCATGCCCAGGATACGTCTAACGTCCTCTTTAGACTTTGGTGTTGGCATGTTTTGTACCGCGTCCACTTTCGTTGGTCAAGTTGCAGTCCTTCTGCCGATATGATGTGACCAATATATTTGACTTCAGTGAACTTGACATTGCATTTTGCTTTGTTCAACTTCAGACCTACCTCTAGACATCGGTCTAGAACCCTGCGTAGGCGATCATCATGTTGCTCTTCTGTCGGTGCATGCATCATTCCGAAAGGTGTGGCGAATGTGGTCAGATACGAGCTCTCCTTGTCCAATGCTATTTGCGTCAAGTGTACTGAAATACCTGATGATGTGTAGCTTTGAAAATATCTCCTCAGCTGTCGGTATAACAAAGTGTTCTCGCTTTATACCGGCATTGAGCGATCATGGATCCAAACATATCCTCAATGACTGATCTGACTTCATAAATTTTACCCATTGCGTCGGTTCCGTAACATTGGTTATTAGCTGATTTCTTTCCACTTCTTCCAGCTTTGCTTTAAACTGGCTTTGTAATCTAAATGGAACATGGCGTGCTGAGTGAACAACCGGTTTAGCATCACCTCTCAGTTGGATGTGGTGTTCCCCGTTTAGACAGCCCAGTCCACAGAATACATCACGGTAATCATCTACCAGCTTACCTGCGGTGGTCACTCCGTCGATTCTGGAAATTAACCCCAGTTCTACCCTGACTGTAAGCCCAAGATAGTTGGCGCATTTCCCCGAACAATGACAAAATCCACAGGATAGTACTTCTGCTTGTACTTGATCAGCTGTGAAGGACGCTTTTCCTTGCACAGTAAGACGATGTCTCCCATACGATTCAAGCTTCGTCTTGCACAATCGTATGTCTGTCGGTTGTCGCGTATTTAGTACATACTACGCTTGCTTTAACATCATGTTGCATGATGTTCCCGTGTCAATCTTAACTTTCAAACCTCGACCATTGATGTCGAGAACGGCGTGCCATTCTCTGTTTCTTGAGTTAAGCACCGTATACACAAACATGTTGCTACCTGCGTGCTTGTTTGAATTTGGCTTAACTGTGTGCACTGGCGTCTTCTTCTGTGTCTGCTTTGCTTTGACAAAGTTACTGCAGCATCGTGCAAAGTGGTTGCGCATTCCACATTTATTGCAACTCCTGCCATATGCCGGACAGTTACTGGTCGCTTGTGTTGTATCACAGAATTTACATGCCTTGCTCATTCTTAGTCGAGTTCTTGGAACGCTGCCAATAGTCATTACCAGTGTCATGGCTACGGCTACTGTTGGTGCCCTTCACTGCACGTGACTGTTCATGCTGGCTCATGCCTGCCATAAGCTGGCCAGTTATCTTACTGCTGCGGAAAATGTATCTTTTCTGCGAGCTTCAGTTCCGCTTTTGATAGCAATTTCTCACGTACCGTGTTTGATGTAATGTTCATCACGATTTGATCTCGCAGTATGTTGTCTCTTTCATCAGCGTGGTATTTGCATGAAGAGATGAGAGTCTATAAATCCGTCAGAAGTTAATCGAAAGTCTCACCAAGTTCCTGATTTCTCTGCAGAAACTTGTACCGCTCGTACGTCACATTGGTCCGGTGTGAAACACCGGGCAAACTTCTCTTTCACCTACGATACGTCATATTTCTCTGCTTCACTTCCCCAATCGAACGAACGGTAAATATCCATGGCTTCGGATCCCATCAGCGTCAACAATGTTGCGACCAGAATTCCCCCCGCCTTCTTGTCTCTTTCAGTTGCCATCGTGTAAGAGTAAAAACGTTCCACCCATCTCTGCCAGCCCACAGAGAGGTCGCCGGTAAGGGTGACATTTCCAGGCGGCTTTACCGTCATGTCCGCACTACTTGCCATGTTTGAAATATGGTTCACTTAGATCCCTGTTCTGACACCATATCACGTAGTCCCTTGCTACCGAGTAACGTTGTATTATCCAATAACAATGAAGGCAATATTCCAAACACAGTTGTACTAATTCACACGGCTACTTTATTTCGGCGACTGTCTATTCACTACAGTACAACAGCAAATTAAGGCTGAGTCCAGTACGTACCCCTCCTTGACACATCATTAATCAGGCCAGCCTATATAGAGTCTACTCTATTGATGGCAGTCTCTTAAGGACACTGTCTCCTAGCAACCAGTCCTAGGTGTGACACACACACACTACACTACATAATATAGAGAATATTATTTGATATATTATATTATTATAAATATATATATATATATACACACACACGCACGCACGCACACACGCAAGCACACAGACACACACACAC
>OY759273.1:21052253-21117253 GCA_963662155.1 Lamellibrachia columna | reverse complement strand
TCAAGATTGGGCTGTTTGGAATATAACTACTTGAGACTTGAGGTGCACGGTACGTGATTGGTTAATTCCTGCTCTGCGAATAAGGATAACTTTTGCCGTAATTCACAGAGCAGCTCTGCGAATAGCCAGTGCGGTGGATAAATCGCCTCCGCATCTAACTCGGCCCAAAGACAACCGCCGATGAAATTATAAAACGTCCTCCTTAGAATTACGCATACTCGAACGCCGGAATATATGCTTTCCTGTATGTGGAATGATGGAGAATGATTGAATGAATGTACTGTTGGCATATAAATAATGAAGTAAGAATGTCATTTAGTGGGGTAAATAATATACCCACTTCTTATGCAATATTTTTTTTAGATATTGCTAAAATGTTGGTATCACTAAAACCGCCCAAACATGATATGCACGTTGATACAATCCAATGCGAAATATAACCACACGTTCACGGAATACAGTAACATAGAGTAAACAAAAGAATGGTTAAAAGAGAAGGGTTTACATTTTCAAGTGGTTACTATTTCATGTGACACTGGCAAGTCGGTTCCTTATTTACAAAACCTGAACCCACTGATAATAACGGGGATTCGTGGAAACGTTTATATCAGTATAAGAGTGTGTAGCGATGGTTACAAATAATTAAGTATCAAAATGTTTTAAAGTCCTAAAAATGGGTTCTGTGTCGAATGTGCGATTCGGCACAGAACTATGCCACTAGTGAATTAATGACCGGTCCCTATAACCTTTCAGTTGCCCCATTTGCAGTGATTTGCTAACTGGTGTGTAAAATGAGATTGGTGATTAATTTAATTTCTTTCGAGTGTCATTACCCACGATTAAGTTACACTACAGGTATTGTTATCAGAAAGAAACAGTGAATTACTTGTAAACAGTTGACCGTTTTCGGCAACAATTCCTAAAATTTATTGACGAGTGGCACGCCAAGAGAAGAGAACATACGTCGAGGGGAAGTTTTATTTGATAACTTTCAAGATGTTGCGACAACGTGATAGAATCCAACGTATTTTGACGGAAACAATAATAACCCTCTGTAATAATGGGCTTGACTTCAGTGTAGAACTTTGCGTAGAAGGCCTTCTTGGGATTACGTTGGACCACCACGACATCTTATTGGTGAACATCAAAGAAGTTGTGACCCTGAAAAAACAACCCGACAACGTTGCTGCCGACAATACAGACACAGCACCAGGTGCTGCTAGCGTCAATGAGGTTGAATTGAGCAAGTCTTCAAAGGCAAGAGAAGGAAATCAAAACGAGGAACCAGAAGACAATACCAACAATGAAATAGTCATGTATGTGGAAAGAATGTCCACTGGCAATGCCAATGAGGATGGTGAAAACTTCAGTCATCAGATAGAGCCATTAGAAACACCCCGAAGCAAAGTGCCCCGATATGATGACAGTGCCATCCAGCAGGTGGAATGTATTCCAGTTGCCATGAATGACATTCCAGTTGTTCCAACCAGTACTCTAGTTGCCACCACTGGTGCACCACCAGCGGTAAAGGATGAACCTCTCCCGGGCAGTATCACCCCTCAAGAACCACAGTTGACCATTACCCACACAAGTGGAATACCATCCATTGGCAGGTTCATGTCACATGATCGACACACCGACTCAACTCAGCAAGTAAAAACTCCAGGTAAACGGTCCCACAAGGCACCAGTGATTGCTTCAGTTTCACAGCCCCCTGTTGGACTGCATCAACCACCACCTGATACATCCTACGATGGTGACCATGGAATACAACTGCAGCATGCTCCAATCATGTCTCGCCTACTGATGGGTTCACAAAGCTCTGGGCTGGATGTCATTTCAGAAGGTCATGTAACAGCTGGAATGATGACTACAAACAATGGCAGTAATGATCTTTTTGACTATATGACAGCTGGGGCCTTTGGCAACACAGGACTTGCATTGCACACAGAAACTCATATTTCTACCGTAAGTGACATTAAAATAATTAATAGCTATTGCATTTGCAATCTAGTTAGAACTATTTTAGAAGGGAAGCAATTCTTTTTAGACATAGAACTAGAAGATCATAAAGATCAAAGATAAATCTCACATTCTGTTCAGTGAAACTGCTGCAAGCGACTGGGTCTATGACTCAAGCTGTCTCATCGTGCCCTCAAAAGTTTAATAACATAGTTAATGGCAAATTCTGTGATTAATGTTAATCTCATATGGGCAGTTTGGAATGTTATATATTTTTCAATTTTCAAATCTCACTAGGGCAGAGCAATATTTCACATGTATGAAACTTAAATGCTGTGTGTGATGACTTCAGTAAATCATTGTCATTCGTCTCTGTCAAAGCAGGTTTCATCACACAATGCTATTCGTGAGGTGAAGCTCTTCAGCTGTCCGCAGTGCTCCTTCACCAGCAAGCGCAAGTTCAACGTCGAGCGACATGTCTTACGTCTGCACTATGTCCGCTGTGACAAATGTCACCAGTTTTTCCGCAGTGAGCTCGACCTGAAGTCCTATCATCTACCTCATTGTCACCTCAATGGCAGCATTGCTACAGCATCAACCACAGTGCTTGCAGACATGTCTTCTGTCACTGACCGTAAGTTGACACATGATTCACACGTTTATACATTTCCTGGCATTGCGTTGAGCTTTTAGCTAGCCAGGATGACATGTGGAGATAATATGGGCCAAGGATAGACTTAGGGTCAATTACATTATTGATTCCTATCAGACTTGGGGGTCAACTACATTCTATTGATTCCAATTATAATTACCATTTCCGATTAAAAAAATACTATTTCAATTCCATACTGAAATTAAATTATACATGTTATTGTTAACAGAGCAACCATAGATATATTCAACACCAAGAAATAACTATTTATTTTCTGCATATTAATAAAAATTATTATGGTACAGTGTCAAACAAATATGATGTATGCAACATATATATTATTTGTTGCAAATAATTTGTGTTGATGTAACTGAAAAGTAATTGAAAATACCAATTACATTTTCTCCAATTACTTTTAAAAACAAAACATCAATTGCAGAATTGGAATTGGCATTACAGTTACAATGCAACATTTTCTGTGGACTTTCAAGAAAATTTGCCAGTTTCGTTGTTACAAGATAGGGCCAGATCAAAAGCAGTTATTCAGTTGCGCACCAGATCATGTTAATTTTAAAATGACGATGAGGCTGACACATGTTAATTTTTAAATGACAATGAGGCTGACACAGTTTATGCAAGGAGTAAAGTTTTATTATTTTTCTTTACGGGAATGTCAATTATGTCATGTGATTGTTGTCTTTTTGTTGAACATTTTAATGTCCTTGAACATAGCTCCCTGTCTCACAAGTGACAAAGTACTGTTTGGTTTGTTCACGACACCTGTTCAATTCCTACATTAGGCTTGGGCAAGGATTTTTCACAGAAAATGTCATGACTTCTATGGGGACTGCAACCATTATGATATGTTGTCTTCCGATAAATGCCTATCTAGCCTGCATTCGGCAAGACTGAACTGCATACTGTATGAATCTCCGCATTTTGCTGGCCCACAAAAAAACTGAATCGCTATGATTTTGGCAGTGCACCAAAAGCTTTCCCCTCCATACCTCCTTCAAAAGCTCAGCACCTTGCCAAATGTCAGCCGGAAATGCTATTCGACCAATCAGTGATGGACTCCTTTCGGTATTTAGGAAAATGTCCCTACTATTTGCATGTAAACATTGTTGCCAAGCAGTCATCTTTTTGTCTGTATCTTCATAAGTTAAAGTCATATTAAGTTATTCCACATCAAATCACCAGATGGTCCATACACTATATCTTTCGGTCTCTTAGATATTTTTAACAGATATACATGAAATACCCAAAATTTGAGAACAGATCTAAAATTTTAGATTTACTCCTAATAGTTTCTGAGAAAATAATTTTTTTTACCTTAGGTATTCCCGTTTTTGCACAGAAATTACTGGCGTTAATATTTCGGCAAAGTTTGAGGTCCAATAACTCAGTAATGAGTAGTTATAGAGCCTTAACATTTTGTGTGTGTGTTTACTGTAACCCATAGATAGAATATCCACTTTGACTCATTCATGTATAAGATGGTTGTGCAATTTGAGCCTGGGAAAGTTATTAAAATCACAGTTACTGTTTTTGTGAGGTATCATGTTTAATGCCAAAAAAAAGCATTTATGTTCAAGGTAACTCCACAATATTTCTTGATTCTTTAGTTTGGTCATATATCATATATATATATATATATATATATATATATATATATATATATGCATTTTGGACAATACATTCTGTAGTTATGGCCTCTCAAAAATGAAAAAACACTAACAAGGCTAATTCTCAAATACAATATTCATCATGTGGGACTTGACTAATACCCTTGTACTCATAGGTCGACCACCAGCTTCCTCCACTTGGCCGTCTCAGGACAAAACTTCCAGCTGACCCCAGGAGTGTCCCAACATCCGCCCTTCAGTCTCCACAGACCTTCTCCATGTGGAGCGGGGTCTTCCTCTCTTCCGTTTCCCTTGTGGGTTCCATTTTAGAGCATGGCGTACCACGCTGGATGTTGGTTTTCACAGGGTGTGGCCCAGCCAATCCCACTTTCTCCTCTTGATCTGGGCTTCTGCTTTTGCTTGTCCTGTTCTTCTCCAGATTTCTTCGTTTGCGATTTTGTCCTGCCATTTGATGTGAAGGATGGCCCTCAAGCATCTGTTAATGAAGGTCTGCACTTTGTGTGTTAAGGCCTTTTTTATGCACCAGGTTTCACACCCATAAAGAAGGACTGACTTTAAGTTGGTGTTAAAAATCTGAAGCTTAGTCTTGACGGAGATAACCTGTGAAGTCCAAATGGGTCTCAAAGTCATAAACGCTGCTATGGCCTTTCCTATCCTACTTTTTATGTCTCTGTCTGTGCCACCGTCTCTGCTCACAACACTTCCCAGGTATGTGAACTGCTCCACATCCTCTGTGTCCTCGCCCCTCAACTGGATGCTATTCTTGTTCACGCAATTTGCTCTCATAGTCCTGGTTTTCTTAGTTGCTGTTCTTCAGACCCAATTTTGCAGCAGACTCATACAGTGATGTTGCCTTGTCCTGCATGTTGCCTTGTCCTGCATGTTGTTTTATTTTTTATTATACATTTATAATGCGCTGTGTATCCGGGTTAAAAACCTACTTAAAGACGCTAACAAGATAATGCTAAATAATAAAAAATAAATTGAAAAGCTAAAATAAAATGTGAGACAGGTAAACATAAGTTAAATAAAAAGTTAAATAAATGAATTAAATAAATAAGTTATGTAAAGAAGTTAAATAAATACATTAAATTAAAATAAAAAAGTTAAAATAACCAACTACAATTAAGTTAATACATTAGATAAACATATAAGTTAATCAGATAAGTTAAATAAACAAATTAAATAAATAATAAATTAAATAAGTAAACTGTTCGAGTAATTAAAATGTCAACAGAGTGTTCGGAAGGCTTCGCGAAAGAGATGTGTTTTAAGGAGTGACTTGAATACCGTAATGGAGTTGGCTTGCCTAATTGCGGGAGGCAGGGCGTTCCACAGTGTCGGCCCTGCCACAGAAAAGGTCCGATGACCGTACCGCTCGAGATGGTACCATGGTATAGTCAATAGATGTTGGTCGGCGGATCTCAGTGTTCGGGTGGATGTGTATGGAATCACTACCGACGACAGATACACTGGGCAGAGATGGTGCACAGCGTGAAACACAAGTAAAAGAAGCTTGAATTCCATTCGCTGATGAATAGGCAATCAATGTAAACTGAATAAAACTGGTGTTACGTGATCTTGTCTGCGAGTTCCAGATGTTGCCATGACGATGTGAAAGTAGTGTGACGTCATCTGCAAAGTCAATATCTTCTAGCTGTTTTGAGAGTGTCCAATGGATTCTCTGCTGGCTGCCTTCTATTGTTGATGCCATAATCCAGTCAACTGCCAGCAGGAACAAAATGGAGACAGCAGACATCCTTGGTGGACCCCTGATAATATGGAGAAGGGTTCAGTCAAGGAGCCGTTGTGGACAACCCGGCAAGTGGATGGTTCATAAGTTGTACGGATCAGTCTGATGATCTTTTCCAGGATACCGTAATGTGCAAATAACTTCCAAAGGGTGGTACAGTCGACACTATCGAAAGCATTTTCAAAGTCTATGAAAGTGATGTACAGAGGAGAATTCCACTCCAGGGACTGTTCAATGATCACTCTTAGAGTAGCTTTATGATCCGTGCATGACCTCTCCTTCCGAAAGCCAGTCTGTTCCTCCCGCAACAGTCTGTCAACCTCTGTTTTCATTCTTTCCAGAAAAATCCTGTTGAACACTTTTCTTTGGTATTGACAGTAACGTGATGCCCCGTCAGCTTTTGCAGTCTTTCAAATTGCCTTTCTTAGGGGAGCTTGAACAGATGGCCATGTCTCCAATCCTCTGGAATCTCTTCTTCAGCCCAGATTTTCCCAAAGAGCCGGTAATGACAGTCCACTGATGTCTCTGTATCACAATTTATTGCTTCTGGTGGAATCCCGTCTGGGCCCAGTGCTTTTCCGTTCTTCAACTGCAGGATTGCTTTCCTGATTTCCTGTTTTGACGGACTGTCGGTGTTGATGCAAAGTGGTGTTTCAGCCAGAGGTTTATCTGGAGGGTCATCAGGTGCAGGTCGGTTTAGTAGTTCTTCGAAATACTCTTTCCATTGGTTGAGTTGGTCTGCTTGGTTTGTCAACACCTGTCCAGTTTTGTCCATAACATGTTCATCTTTATGACGTGTACCCACTAGCTTCCGTGTAATGTCATACAATTCTTTCAGATGTCTTTGTCCTGCAGCTTCTTCTGCTTGGCCAGCCAGTCTCTCCACAAAGTCTTGTCACGTTTTACACTTCTGTTGACACCTCCTTGTTGACTTCTGTATATAGGCGGTGTGCTTCTGTCTTGGCTGCTCTTGTTTTGCTGTTGTTTATTGTTGCTTTTCTCTGCTTCCTTTCTGCTGCCTTCCCCAAGGTTTCGGCTGAAATCCAGTCTTTGTGCTGTCTTGTTCTCTTACCGAGTATCTTGTCACATGTTTCTTTCCATGCTGATTTGCTTTGTTGCCACACTTGTTCCACTGGTGCATTGTCTTCAGTGAGGTTGGACAGGAGTTGATATCTGTTTGCTAGTTCCAACTGGAAGCTGTATTTGGTTGTTATGTCTCTCAACAGTTCAGTGTTGTATCTGAATCCTGGTTTTGCTGCTGTTGGGTGATATCTCTTGAACTTGTACTTGATTTTTCCTGTGACCAGGTGGTGGTCTGTTCCTACATCAGCTCCCCTCTTGGATCGGACGTCTTGCAGGGATCTTCTAAAAGTACTGTGATCAATCTGGTTCTCTGTCTGATAGTCTGGTTAAATCCATGTGGTGTGGTGAATCCTCTTGTGTAGGAATACACTTCCCCCGATAACCAGGCTGTTGATGTGACAAAAGTCGGTAAATACCCTGGTAGTTCTCCATTCTTGTTTATCTCACCAAGGCCCTCTTTTCCCATACCTAGCTCTTTTCCTATGTTGTCATTTCCAATTTTGGCATTGAAGTCACCTATCATGATTAGTAAATCTTCGTTTGTGTTTTGGTCCACAACTGCTTGGAGTCTCTCATAGAACTCAGATTTTTTCTCTGCAACCGAGTCGTTTGTTGGGGCATAGAACTGTACAATCAGTACCTTGCGTATTCTGGTGTGGAATCTTGCTGAAATGATGCGGGATGAAAATACCTTCCAGTGAAGAAGGGCTCCAGCTGCTCCTTTGCATAGCATTAGACCAACTCCTTCTGTGTGCGAAGTGTCCTCTTCCTCGTGTCCTGAATAAATAAGGGTCTCGCCTGTGGCCAGACGAATATGCTCTGACCGAGTCCATCTTGTCTCACAGGGACTGGGTATGGCTAGTTTGTACCGACTCATCTCTGCTGCAATCTGGGCAGTCTTCCCTGTTTCGTACATAGTACGCACGTTCCATGTAGCAACTTGGGTAGTTGTCCTGGGAGAAAGAAGATTCCGCGGGGCAGTCCTTGCGGCTTTCACTGCAATGCTTCATACTCAACCCAGCCGGATTGTCTTCCCCTCCCGAGACTTGATCTTTTGAAGAACTGCTTGTAGTCGTTTCTGTAGCAAGCTTTGTTTTACGGGTGGGGCTGCTAACCCCACGCCCAACCTTTTCCGGGCTTGGGACCGGCACGTATCTCCAAGAGAGAATGAGGTGGAGCGAATCATGTGGGAACATGAGTAAAAACTTCTAAATGGTATCATTTTATATCTTATGAGGTGTATTTTTTGTGTAGAAGTTTTTGGTCTTCCGAAAATGCCTTCATACAAAAGTATGTGGGTGAATACATAACTTCCATCACAATGAAAAGTACAGTATCAGTCCAGGTGATGATGTGTGCGACAAACGGTGGCGCCACAGCACGGAGCACGGATAATCGAGGCTAGACAGCCATTGTTGCAAGTTGCAACCCATTACATTTTTTCATCTTTATTTATGCAATTATTCTTGTATAATGAATAATAATAATATAATAATAAGCATATCTATTGTGCTAAAATCCTTGGGAGACTCAGGCTTGGCAGCGCATCAAAACAAAAGGGGTTCAGAAGTTCCTAATTGATGAGCAGTTCCAGTTGTAAACAGTTGGATTCATACGTTGGGGAGCTATGGAGGTTAAGCAGGTTTAAACAGGTGGGTTTTTACTTTACAGCAAAATGTTGTTATATTTCCTACAGACTTAACACTAACAGGGAGTGAGTTCCACAGAGTTGGTGCAGCAACTGAAAAAGCTCTAGTTCCAACATTTGTCTTAACATTGGGAACAAAAAGTAGATTAGAATTAGATGATCGAAGCTGTCTGGGCTGTTTTGCAGGAGTGAGCCGTGAATGTGTACTGTATGCTGGTTGCTTGGATGAAAGTGCTTGATAGGTAATTGTGCAGATCTTAAAATTAATGTGATATCGGACAGGGAGCCAATGCAATGATTTAAAAAGTGGTGCTGAGTGAGAGAAACGAGGAGACTGGGTAAATACCCTTGCCAAACAATTTTGTACATGTTGAAGTTTCGAGATGTCCTTGAGAGCAATATTATAATAACGGGAATACGAATTGCAATAGTCAAGTCTACTGTTAACAAGAGCAGTTGCAATAGTTTTTGTGACAGCAAAAGACATACTGACAGATGTGACAAAGGTCATAGATGTGATAAAAGCAGCAACAACAAGTTTGCGAAAAAGGCTCTCTAAATTTTAATTATTATCAAAGGTGACTTCTAAATTCCGTGCTGAGAATGAATCCACAAATGATCAACACTAAATAGCGAAACATTGCTCTTCTGCACTCCTCCCCTTGACACGGTGGACTGACCCATTCAGAATCAACGTTAGTATTGAAAATGAGTATGATTTTATTTTCAAAGTATACAGGATCGTACAGTGCCCCAGAACAGTTATTTGGGTGGGACACTGTATAAGAAATTTATTATTATTTACAACGCGCCATGTTTACACGCGGTGCCTGTGATGATGCTTGGACTAGCCTATTATTATCTAGAGTGTAATTTTTTCTTTTTAAACTGTAATACTAATAGTTAAGTTGTCTCAATCTGTTTGTTGATTGGTCAAAATGCAATTTGATAAATTTTAGTTGATTTTAAGTTTGCATTTGATAACAGTTGGTTGGATTGCCTGTGTCACTAAACCTCAAATAAAATTAATTTTAATTCAAATCAATAAAACTTGTTTTTATTGTCGATATATATAACAGTAATCTTCCATTTGTACGCATTTGTATTTGTCTTAATGCCATTTTTATTATGTCCCTTGCATATTTGAAATTTTCAAAATCACACATTTCGCCATTCATTAAAGCATTATATATCAAAATCTGTTCAACCTACCAACTAACCTACAGTTATATTTTGTATACATATTACCTGTATAACAGCATATGTGAATATTGAATGTGATGCTGATTGACCTATAAATAAAAAAGTTATGCTGAATAGTTTTTTTTGCTGAAAATCCTTGCCCAAGCCTACTACATAACTGACAACTATTGAAATGCCACCAACAAGATAGGTTGACCATTGGTGAAATGCTGCACATAGATTGCAGCTTAAGCAATAGATGAAATATATGAATCTGTGGTACTCAGATTGGTGATTACCTTGAAAACTAATTGATGTAACTTGTTACTTTCTAATGAAACATCTTCTAATAAAACATGAACTATTTTTAGCTCATCATTCTGGCGGGACAGCGCAACCAACAGAGCATGCTGGGAAGTCTCGGTCATCGGAGCATGATGGGATATCTTTCCCCATGGAGGCGGCCAGTTTAGCTCACTTGGCAGAGGTCATTGGCGCATCCCGATCGAACACTGCAGCACATCATTCCTCAGAACCCAAATCGATGGTTCGCTCAATGGAGCATTCTGGGAAGGCGAAGTCTCCCGAACACATTGGTAAGTCGAAGTCTCATCAGGTAGAATACACAGATGTGTTGCATCCGTCGGACAACACAGGGGTTGTTCACACATCGAAGGACACAAGATCATCACGGATGGCCGAACACAGCACAACATCACACATGGCTGAACATGCTGGAACGCTACACATGGCCGAACACACTTCACTGCATCATCCTGCCATCGACCATGGCCCAACCCAGGCAGCCCCAGAGCACATGAATCTGCACATGCCGCATCTCGCAGCAGAGCATTCTGGGATGGCTCTGGCAGCAGCTGAACATATGGTGAATGTACACGTTTCACACAAGGCATCAGAACATTCAGGGATGACTCCGGCAGCAGTAGAACCCATGATAGACATACACATGTCACATCACACAGCAGAGCATCCAGGTATGGATCACTCTGGGTTGTTTTACCACCTCACTGACCGTGCGTCGACCTCACACACATAAGGCATTTCAAAAGCCCTGTTGTATCTGCAGCTTCAATTAAGTCTGTACTGCATAGTGTCTAGCAGATGCACCGTGGTGCATAGTTATTGTGCTAGTAAAGGGAAGGGTAAACATTTTAGTAGATGTAATTTAATAATTAGCTCTAATTAGCATTATAATAATAATAATAATTTTATTCTTATGTCACGCTAAAATCGTGCTTATAGCACCTCAGTGCGTGTTACAATGTAAAAGACATTTAATATAATAGAATTGCACATAAAGTAAAACAGTAATTATTATTATGAACAATTAAAATTAAAAACTTAAAATAGATAAAAGCAATTTACAGTGCAACAAAAATATACATATTATTATTAAAACAGAGGCTGTATAGAAGAGTCAACCATTACATTTTACTGGTAAGCTATCAGCATTAATTTTAGTTTCTAGGTGAAAGTATGAAATACATATTTTCTACTAATGATCTTGTTTTACACCTCACTGACCGTGCATCGACCTCACACACATAAGGCAGTTCAAAAGTCCTATTGTATCTGCAGCTTCAACTAAGTCTGTACTGCATAGTGCCTAGCAGATGCACTGTGGTGCATGGTTATTGTGCTAGTAAAGGGAAGGGTAAACATTTTAGTAGATGTAATTTAATAATTAGCTCTAATTAGCATAATAATAATAATAATGTTATTCTTATGTAACGCTAAAATCGTGCTTATAGCACCTCAGTGCATGTTACAATGTAAAAGACATTTAATATAATAGAATTGCACATAAAATAAAACAGTAATTATTATTATGAACAATTAAAATTAAAAACTTAAAATAGATAAAAGCAATTTACAGTGCAACAAAAATATACATATTATTATTAAAACAGAGGCTGTATAGAAGAGTCCACCATTACGTTTTACTGGTAAGCTATCAGCATTAATTTTAGTTTCTAGGTGAAAGTATGAAATACATATTTTCTACTAATGATCTTGTGTGAAAAGTGTAGTATATTATTTGGAAAATACATTATTTTTTAACGAGACATTATTCCTGTACATGGAACAATGCGGTATACCTTACTCACCTACATATATATCATTCTAATCTATCATTCACACCCATCCTTAGTTTGGTTGTTAGAGCCACTTCAGCAAAACATTTATGTTTGTCCACCTGTGCCATTGCCTAGTGCACTTGCACTAATGCACTAGCAGCCCTCCACTCCCTTCCACTATGTATAATACTCTATTCTGAAAAGTGACAACATCATAAACTTTCATAGAGCAATTAATGGTGTGAAATGTAATGTAACATTTTAGCTATAATTTTTTTATTACTTATGGTGTTTAAATATAGGTGTATGTGGCTATTGATAAAAGTATGATACAAAAAATTACAGATTTGTTAATTTTGGTTGCGGGTGATGTATTCAAAGATGTGCTGGAGTTATGAATATAGCATAAATGCATTTGTAACATTTTCAAACTGCACTGTGCAAGTTGCAGCACTTGGTATAAAAGAACAGTAGGTGAACTGGAAACCAGCAGTTGAATAATGATGATTGTATAAGACTGTCAGTCGTAACGTAATCCAGTCCACGTGGCAAAAGTGGCTTAGCTTACTTGCACATTCATTCGTAGAGCTGTATCGGATGGACTTGTTTGATCAAATAGCTTGTATTATATTCAGTGACCCATATGTTTTTTTAATTGTTATGAAGGGGTATGTGTGTTTTTGCAGCAACAATGGTACAGCATTGGTGAAGTTTTGTATTCCTTTTATATGTTATAGCTAGCCTACACTTTTATATGTTGTAGCTAGCCTACACTTTTGTATGTTATAGCTAGCCTACATTTTTATATGTTATAGCTAGCCTACACTTTTATATGTTATAGCTAGCCTACACTTCAGCTTGTAAATCAGGTGTTGGCTAAAAATTTAAGTTTATAAGTTAAGTTTAAAAAAAACTGAAGCAGAAAAAAACCCACAACACTAACATGAACAAACAAGATGTAAAAGATGGCGGAAAGGGAGTGAACAGAAGTGGGATACTTATCTATGGTTCACCCCCAACTAGTATAGTTATGTATGGTACAAATACAATATCTTACAATAAATATAAACTATAAATCCCTAACTAATAACTAATGCATACAGTGCCTGCAACATATGTTTGATTATAATTATTTTGATTTTTTTTAGACATAATACATAGAAAGAAGATGTAGCTTATAAGTTTTTTATGCTTGCATGTTTCTGCAGCTAGTGATGTTGTCACTCCCAAACCAAAGTAGTGTAGTTTCTGTCCAAACTTGGCTATTGGTTTTGTATTAAATTATACCAAAATGATCGAGCCTTGACCATTACAGTGAATAGTATTTTTCAGCTTCGCTCTTGGTGAGATGTAATTTCGGAAGCAGTGTCCAAATGCAAATAGTCCAGTTTCAACTGTCTACTGTTTATGTGAAAGCATTTTAACGAAGCACATTTGTAATGCTTTTTCATAATTTTGTGCTGACCTAATCAAGGAAATACTGTGACACGCCAACACTGTATCTGCCTGGCCAAACCCTTGTAAAAACAGTTATGCTTGTTGAATATCCTGTTGCCAAGAAAGCTAATGGTACATTTCTAGTCAATGTCCAGTCCAGTCTCTGGTACAAATCATCAAGGACCAAACCAGACTAGTCTATCTGTCTTGTAAGCATCTTGATGCTATGTGTAACATTTACACAGCAGAGTGAGTACACTTACTTTCTGTGGTAAACTTGACCATGTTTGGTTCAAATCACAAGTTCTTCCCTCGTAGAACTGATAGAAGCTGCTGAAAGAACATATGTTTGTCAAATGTACTCCCAGTGGCAGAAAAGGTGAATAGCACATGCTTGCTCTGAGGTATGAAAGATGCCCTTTTAAAGAAGGCTCTTTGGAAATGTTTGCATGCTAATAGGAATACTTTAGAAAAACAAAAGTGTACCAGTACACATTTTCATATAAATTATGTTCTGCTAAACAAAGAATTTGGATCAGTTCAAGCTATGATTTTATTGAAATAAGTCCTCTATTTAAAAATGCACGTATATGTATAATATTATATCAGTGTTGTGGACCATGGAATAGGCCAGAAAGAACCCAGTTTGCCATGTGTTTAGTTTAACAAGCCAATGTATTAAATATAAAAATCCCATGTTCTGCCTGTGCTATCAGTACAATGTTGTAGTACTCTGTTAATTGTACAAGTGTTCTGGTTATGTATTGTCTCAGTAATGGTGCAACTGCTTTTTACCTCTTGTGTGCTTTTGATATTGTGTAAAATTCGGGGTAAATTCGTTTTATGAACGATGTTATATTAGACAGAAAACTCCTCATAAATGTGAATCCTCAAGTACTGTAATGTAATATGGACATGTGTGATGAGTAATTGTATGTGTTGCTATGTTTGCTATGTTACTGTTGTTTGTTGTTGGTGGAAATGTTTTGAAACAATTACTGGGTTTCTGTTTGAAATGTACGAAACTAATGCAAGTACCCGGACCCGGTAGTGTAATAGTGCACTGTAGCTGGTATCATTTATAACACCAAATTCCTATTGGTGCATCCTAAAGTGATCCAGTCAGCATTTGCTAATATTTACAATGTAAGCACAAGATTTAACATGATTGCCATCCCAAACAACAAGTTCCAGATGGCAAGTGGACAAGGAAGCCATTGGCTTATCAAGAGTCCAACAATTTTCTCATCTATGTGTAGCCCGCCCTTATCAAACATCTGTCAATTCTATTTTTAAACATATTCACACTACTAGCATTAACACAATCATTTGGCAGTTTGTTCCATTCATTTATCACCCTCTGTGAGAGAGAGTACTTTCTCATGTCCAACCTACACTGCTCCTTAACTAATGCTGCTTTGTGTCCTCTGGTTCTACTGCCTTCTTTAAGTTTGAAGAACTTATTCCTATCAACATCCTCATAACCGTTCACTATTTTAAACACTTCTATTTGGTCTCCTCACAAATAGCATAGTGTAAGTAAATAAACACAAATTCTGTCAGACATAAAAGAGGAATTTGGTTTCTGGAACCTGGTACAGTTCTGTAGCATCACCAAGAAGTATTCTTGCTGAAGCCTTTTGTCTAAATATTTGTCATTGACCACCGAGTACATGGTCTGTACATCACAGCTGTACCAAATATTAATATACGTGGCAGAAAAAATATTGTAAGTTTCAATGTGGCAGAGAATTTTTACCTTCAACATAAAAAGTTAACACTTAAATATGCAGTTATTTTATTTGCCACATTGATGTCTGTCTGTTGATACTAAAGGTGCCTGGTAAAGCAATCCTGGTCAAGACTTGGACATTTATTTATAAGGGCACTGTCTGTTACTACGCCAGGCTTTGTATAAAATAGATTGAGTGCACATGAATGTAACTATCATTCTCACTAGCAGAGGTGTTAGTTTTGCAGGCCACAGTTCAATTGAAACTGGTATTTGGGGTCACTTTCACCAAGATTCATGTGAGCTCATAAAACATGTTTCCACCAAAAACCAGCAATGGTATCTAACAAAATATGTTTTAATGTTAATGCTACGAGGAAATTAATATAATTTTTTTACATGAATGAAATCAGCTTGTGGACCTCATGTTTTGGTGAAATAGAACCTTGAAATTGATGCATTATAACAATTGACATGAGGGTGTATGTCAGTGTATTTTAGACTGACGGAGATGGACTTTGGAGGGTAGTGGACAATGATGTGTAAATTCAGTGACCATGAACCACACTTCTTAACTTCAAAAACAAAATTGTTATTGTGGTAAAGTGTTGGTTATGGTAGATTTCACTGTGCCTCTATGGGGTGAGGAAATTGTCCAATGTTTTTATGTCATTGCCAGAATGTTTTATGTGACACATTTCAATTGTACGTTAACAATGTGAAACTGGCATTTCGTATGTTAACATGTACAGTAAAACTTGTCATTTCAGACATTTGTCTATAGTGAACATTTTGTTAGTCTCCCAACAGGTATATCATTAGGTTCACAGTCTCCTTCCAGAACTGATATACCGTATTCGACCTAATAAGCTTGACCAAAAATGTTCAAGGAATCTGTTCTTATAAGCGTACACAAAATGTTTATTTCTCTAGACAATAAGGTATCTGTTTAACACTAGTGGTGGCATTTGGTGTCTAGTGTAGAGCAACTGAAAAGTGATGCCAACCAGATGGCGACACTTTTCAGTTGTTCCACTCCACACTAGTCAATAATTATACAATAATTATGGATCCTGCTGATAAAAAGGGGGTGTACGCTAATTAGGACATGTACACTTAATAGGTCGAATACGGTAAATGGTAGTAACAAGTACAACTCTAGTACTCTTACAAATAATGAACAATAAATACTCATTAGAACAATGGACACAATATTTTGTTAAAAGGTAATACAACTATACACTCAGCACAAGTTCACACAATACAGATGAAAAAGAAATCCTTTCATAGTGAATTGATGATGTATATGAGCCATTCTCATGAAAAGTGCAAAATTATGATAAAAAATAATGGTAAAGATAAATGTTTCATTTCATTTTTTTATAGCTAATATTATATGAATTGTACTAATACACACATGAAACAGCTTCTGCAAAATATGGGTACAGAAATAAACAGTTTAATGTAATATATTGTTTTGTGTTTGCTAATTTCGTACTTTATTTGAGAATGGTCCATATATATCTTCAAAGATTACAGGAAATTTCCAATCTTCAACATTTCATAGACATAATATAAATACTGACATTGTCATTATGTTCAGTACAGTGGCAGCATTTTATAAAAATTAACGTACAGGGCTGTAGGGAATAAATCATTGCTTGAACTGGAATTATATATTTTATCTACACAATTTATTTTTATCATACCATGTCATGTTAATTAGGTTCATCATAGTATAAAACATTTCAGTTTTGTATTTGTTATATTAGATTTTCAATACAGAAATCTTACGTATACAGGTGCTGCTGTATGTATATAGATTATATGATGTAAAACGTTTCCAAATAAAACTCTTCAATAAAACATTGCATTGTGTTTTCATTTTACATTACAGTAGAACTTTCCATCACACATTAAAAAAATTCAGACTAAGGTTTACCACATGCACACGTCTACATTTACAACGTATTACCGAAACACAAAATTGCCCCAGAAACTATATGTGTAGATAATTATATGAGCAGATTCAGGCTAATTGGGCTTTGACCCATATAGTGACTCTGCTTAACAGAATCACTTCACTTAATTGAATCACACAAGGCTGATTGTCTGTTATCTGCGGTTCTGTTAAGCAGAGTCCACTGTATAACCAGAGCTGTATTCACAAGAACTCCTTACCCCAAAACCATCCAATGTTAACTGATTGAAGTTGTGAGAACACTGAAGGTGATATAAATTTTCTGAAACAACTATCCTCTCGGAACAATTCCATGACTGTAACAGTGATGGTGCCGCAAAATAAACACCAATACAAAATGATGGATCTGTCCAAGACTTTGATATGCTGCCATTGACAAGATGATCATGGACACAAGAGAGCGTGCTGTCAGTACCACTGAGAATGAATGGGACACAATGATCACTAGCAGCCAGGAGACACACATTTTGGATAAATTGTAATAATACCCTGGTAGAATTTTATGTAACTACGCATTTGCATGGTGACAAATTACTTCCTACATACGCAGACATGTCACATTTTATTTTTGAAATCCGTATCTTTTATTTGAAATTGCGTAAAGAGCTGTATAAATTTTTTTATTAGTTAACTGGCCTATAGCATTCCTGTTACGATCGAGTTGCAAAATGTTATAGGTTTTGTAGAAAATTTGCTTCGCCCCAAAAGTATTTGCTCTTCGACCACTAAGTGTGTCATTTGATTTTATGCTTGTCTGATGTACACACGAAAATATGTACTTTTACGTTTTCCACTTTGAAGCAAATCCATATTACAATAGGATATGGCTGTATTCCTTCCCCGAAAATGTATTGTATATGGGAAATCCATATGATGTAACAAGTCTGCACAGATAGATTATGTTAATAATAAGTTACAAGACGGCACCCAATAGACATAGGTGAGTACACAAGCCATAGTGGCCTGTTTTGTCATTTGTTACAAAAACAAACTGGACAACTGCATTAAACAGACCTAGACTACAATTTAGACAAAATGAACAACTACTTCCTTAACTACATAATACTGGAGGAAAAGATACGTTTCACAAAATGTAGACAAACCTGCTATTTGGGTTATTGTTTCATAATGCTTACACTTACAGTGGTGCAACTTATATGTTTGCCATAAGACGATTCATTGTACATGAAAGCACAAACAGATGCTGACTTTGTTCACATCCAGTTCTACAGACTTGCTAAATTCCAGTTTCTCATCAGAACGTTTTCTAAAAGTAAATGCGAGGTGAGGGTTTTTAGGACGCTGATGGATTAACTATTATCAAAGGGGCTACTCTCGATCATCAACAACTTTAGAAGTGTACCAAGTGTATTTCTTGCAACCCAACCCAGAACAAAAAGGTGCTCTTCAGCATGATTCGGGTCTTGCTTATCGGTTGTTCCTGGGGGAAAACGTATATTTAGAAGACAATAACAAATAAAAACGTTTTGTGGCACCTATTTTCAAATGTGTGCACTGTTGAGAAACCAGTATTGTATTTTTATGGTGTCTAATGGGAATGCACTTAATAATAATCCAGTTATATAAAAATCCATACATTAGGTGGAAACAAAGCAAGCAGGCACAAAAACCTGCAGGTTGGATAGATCCAGTCAGTCGACATCAACGATAGCACTGTCCTCTCAGAACCCAATCTAATAGGAATGTTTCAATATACATGGTACATACACACAGACTTGGGATCAATTACATTGCACAATTTGAACTGAAACACCAATTCCGGAATTGGTGTTTTGTTTTTAAAAGTAATTGGAATTGGTGAAAATGTAAATAGGTATCTTCAATTACAACATAACTCAAATTATTTGCTACAAATAAACAATAAAATAGAATATGTTGCATATTATATCATCATAATTATTATATTGCCATTATGTACCATAATATGCAGAAATTATATAAAGCAAGCAGCATGTTATTTTTGGCATTGACTATGCCTCTGTGCACATACTGTTATTTCAATAAGGAATTCTACACACTGATAATTGGGGATTGGTATTTTGTCATTTTTGAGGTAGAATCTGAATTAGTAAATGTAATTTTAATTGATATAAGGTAATTAATCCCAGGCCTGCACGTACACAATTACACATCCAGTGATTGTGCCAGTTTTCATGTTTCTAGCGCCTTCTATCACAACAATGTATGGGAATAAGCAACAAGTGCCTTCTAATGTAGTATACGCATTTTCTGCTGCACCGTATCTTTGTTGTTGTGCAGTCACCATTTCTATCACTAGCAGGTAACACGATCAAGGCCCGTAATAGCTGCAGTGTTCCGTCCCACAGAAGCACTCGCTGTGTACCATTGCAGATCGACGTACATGTATTCACATCATACAGCTATATTATCAGTTATCCACTGGCATTTCAGCTTGCTGTATCAATACTAGTAGAAGTATGTTCAGGTTCTCAGACATAAGTAGGCATAAATATACATAGATATAAGTAGCTATGCACAGACATAAGTACATATGCACAGAAATAAGTACCTATACCCAGACATAAGTACCTATACACAGAACAGGTGCTTGCTTGACTAGCTGGCGGTCCTGCTGATAATACTACTACATCTTCTCACAAGAACATGAGCTGTCCCAGGAACACTTGCCTGACACCGATGCAGTACCTTCCTGTGTTGCATGCAACTATATGTATTATCAGCTGCACGGATGAAGTAGTTGTATCAGTCTCACACAGTGGTACTCAGCTGAAGTAGTTGTATCACTCTCACACAGTGGTACTCAGCTGAAGTAGTTGTATCACTCTCACACAGTGGTACTCAGCTGAAGTAGTTGTATCAGTTTCACACAGTGGTACTCAGCTGCGCAGATGGACACTTGGGTTTGTGGTACCACTGCAAGTAATATTGGTTGCGACAGCGTCTGTTACAGCCCTCACAGGTGACCGCCTGCTGGTCGTGCTGCTGTCTTATGTGACGTTTCACGTTGAACTTCTTTTTGCTTGTGAATGGACAGTGGAGGCACTTGAAGAGTGACACACTCACGCACGATGGTGCTGGTGACGGCAAAACTTCAATGTCACTCGCAAGTGCAGTAGTGTTAGTGACAGCGTTCGTACCAGTGAGTGTGATGGTACCAGTGGCTGTGGCGGTACCAGTGCCATCTCCGGTCTGTGGCATGGCCATGCCCTGAAACACCAAATGAGCAGGCTGAGTCACACCAGCACACATGGCATGCCATCGAGTTAACATGCAACTTGAGTCTTCAGTCCATAACATTCACATTTATCCATTTCTTGTGATGACCAGCAACACAGTTTGATACAAAATCCTCCAAACAATGCCCATGTCCTAGTTTGGCAGCAGTGTCACAAGGATGCCAATATCAAGATGTTTCCACTCCACCAACTGTCGCCATGTTATGTCCGGTTACATTAGTGTTATCATTACTGCTGTCAACAGTCCTTTCCAGGCCTGCTAACTCCTCTAATAACTCCTCTTTGCTGGATGGCTGCACACCGTGTTTTGCTGGACATTTGTGATCATACCGAAGGTAAAATTCATTTCTGAACATACGATGACATTTATGACATCTCACCGGCTGTCCTGTGTGTTTCTTGTTTATGTGACGCCGCACATTAAACAATTTGTCACTGGTAAAACTACACTGTGGACATCGGTACTTTCGCAGTTGTGCATTCACAGCTATTGCTGTGGGACGTCCTCCCGGCATTGTACAAACTGATTCCAACATCTGCAAAACAAACGGATGGTGTGAATGAGAATTCCTTATTCTAACAACTGACTATTTTGATAACAGTATAATAAGGTGAGGATATGGCAAATGGAACAAGTAAGCTGGACGGACAGGGCTAAGAGCAACATTAATTCAAGGAAAACCACCATGGAGCAATTAGTCTACTGGGATTGAAAGAATGAAACATGAAAAAAGCAGAACACTGGCTACAGTGCCGAGCCATGGCCTTATAACGAGACATGGGACAGAAATCACCTTTTTGGGCTTGGGTTAAGACCTTTTATAAAGATACTTGAAAGCAAGTTGTCAACAAAGGGACATGTCCGGGACTGGCACTCTTCAAAGAGCTTAGCCCCGTGTCTGATAGTATTCACTACAAAATGTGCCCAAAACATTCGGCCAAAGGTTTTTGCGCTAAACTTTTCAGGCGAATTTAGACAACTATTAACTAGACAAGTTGATGCTACCTTACCTGTTCTGTTATAGATGTGTGCACAATTCCACTTGATGTAGCTTGTTTTGGGGCCCACAGTCGGTGCTGAGGATTTGGGATGGACGCCAGTGATGATCCAGACACATCAAAGTCTGCCGCAGATGAGGCATTGAACCAACAGTTCATCACCTCACTGTTGCTCTGACTTAACACTTCTCCAGGCTCGTCTTTCAAGTGATCAGAATATAATGACGGTACTGTGTCAAAGTTTACACTGTCAGAGGCTGGGGGATATGATGCGTTCACATTATTTGATGAAGACATTTCAGTAGATGACAGGTGGGGAAAATTGTCTTGAGAAAACTCTGGAAACATTGCAGTGCTGTGGTGATGCTGCACTACCATTGTTGAACTATTGTCAGTGGGAGGTTTCTGTTCATTGCTGCAATCATCATAGTCATCTGGCTCTTCTTTGATGACAATCACATGTTCATTGTTCTTATCTTTGTAACCTGCATCACTGGTACCTTCACCAGCAGATGGATGGTGCAAACATTCATAAGATTCCTGTCCGCTGACTGCATCATCAACGACATCTGCAATCTCTGATTCAGTACGACGTTCAAACAAATCATTGTCTTTGTTATGGTCAACATCATGTGTGATGGTCTGGTTGTCTCCATCTGAGCGGCTTGTAGAAGTTGGCATGGATCTACATGGTGTACTCCTAGCAACTAGCACTGGATTTTCATCCAACGAATCATACTCATCAACAGGTAACCCCTTTTGTTGGGTTTTTATAATCTCATTGATGTTCACAAGGAGTATATCTTTATGGTCAAGAGTAATTCCAAGCAATCCTTCCACGCTCAATTCTGTGTCAAATTCCAGCCCACTGTTACACAGCGTCACTATCGTATCGCTGATCAGTTTTTGGATTCTGTCCCTTTCTTTAAACATTTTGATTACGAACGGTTTAGGAATGTTGCGTAGGAGTCGACTCTGATATGTGTCACTATTATTTCATGTAGAGAAAAAACCTTGTTGTTGTCCGTAAAATGTAGGCTTTAACTGCGTGTAACGATGATTATAAAATACCTGTCATGGTCTGACTGGTCAATATTGACAATAAAGGATCCAGGTCGAGCGATAATACATCAACAGGAATTATAAAACACTTGTGGTCTACAGTTGCGTCGCTACCACAAAATCAGTATGGGCATAAGTAATTATGCATCAGCATCAGGTTATGCATATTAAGCATATTCGCAACCAGTTTAACTGTTACATACGCACATACTTGATACAGCATACCCAAAACTAAATTAATATAGTATAATATATAATTTCCGTTAGATGGCGCTCGCAACTGTTTTCAGGGACCCGTCAGTTTTTCGTCGTCAGTTGGAAAATAATTTCTTGTCACCTGCAAGCTCATTAATAAAACTGTGGTAATATCATTAACGTAAAATGTTGTTTGTCTGAAAATGCTATTTGTTTGTCTGACCCACCTGCACACTCTCAACATACATGAGTACTGATAAGTTCTACTGATTCTGGATAACGTCCAGTAAATATTTTACAAATTTCCACTGGTAGGAATTGCCCTATTGTTTTGTGATTGTTCATGTGATATAGACACGTTTAACTCTAGCAGCAAGCCGTTCAGGTATTACCGGGCATTATGTATATCTATTATTTTATAATAAATGCTGATGTTCATATCTCAACAAGCTATTGTTATATGTAGTATGGCACATTAACTTCATAATTTCAGAAGATTTAACAAGATTTGCCATCCAAGCCAAAGGCCCAGATGGCAAGTGGACAAGGAAGCCATTGGCTTATCGAGAGTCCAACAATGTTCATCTACTTATAACCCGCCCTCCTGAGATATGTGTCAACCTTGTTTTTAAACATATTCACGCTGCTAGCAGTTACACAATCTGTAGACAATTTGTTCCATTCATTTATTGTCCTCTGTGAGAACGAGTGCTTCCTGATGTCCAATCTACATTGATCCTTTACTAATTTTACCTCATGTCCTCTAGTTCTGCTATCCTTCTTGAGTGAGAAAAACATATTTCTACCAATATTTTCATACCCATTCAATATCTTAAAAACTTCAATCTGATCTCCTCTTAACCTCCTTGTCTCTAGAGTTGTTAAACCACATTCCTTCAGGCGTTCTTCATAACTAAGGTTTCTCAGTTCTGGAATCATTTTAGTTGCTCTCCTCTGTAAGCATTCAAGCGTATCTATATCCTTCTTACGATATGGTCTCCATGCTTGTATACAGTATTCTAAATGAGGTCTATAACTATTGCTTTATAAAGAGGTATAATTAACTTTTTTCCCTTGTATGTTATGTTTCTTCTAATCAATCCAAGAATTTGATTACCCTTTGAAGCTGCAATACCACACTGCTCTGAAACTTTCATATCAGTGCTTATTGTAACTCCTAAGTCCTTTTCTTTTACAGTAGTACCCAGAACAGTATCTCCCATTTTATAGTTTACATCCAAGTTCCCATGTCCTGTATGTAGGCATTTACATTTCCCTAAATTGAACAACATCTGCCATTTCTCAGACCATTTCACTAATCCGTCTAGATCGTTTTGTAAATGTTGTTTATCACCATCAGTATTAACCTTTCTAAACAGTTTTGTGTCATCTGCAAATTTCAGTACGTTACTTGTTATACTGTCGTCCAAGTCATTGATATAAATTAAGAATAATATAGGTCCTAATACTGATCCTTGAGGTACCCCACTCAAAACCGATTTCCAATTTGAAACTTCTCCATCTACTACAACTCGTTGTCTTCTGTCAGTCAGCCATTGTTCTATCCAGTCAGTTATGCTATCCCCGACACCATGGGCTTTTAATTTAAGTAGTAATCTTTGATGTGGCACTTTGTCAAAAGCTTTCTGAAAATCTAAGTAGATAATATCTACTGGCGATCCCACGTCTATCCACTTAGTGATTTCTTCCAAAAAACATAACATATTTGTTAAGCATGACCTCGTTTTAAGGAATCCATGTTGAGATGAATTTAATAATTTATGCTTAATGAGGAAGTCCACCATATGGTCTTTAATTAACCTTTCTAATAATTTAAAAATCACTGACATTAAACTCACTGGTCTGTAATTTTCTGACTTATTTCTCGAACCTTTTTTAAATAATGGTATGATGTTTGCTTCTTTCCATTCAAACGGAACAACTCCCTCTTTTAATGACAAGTTGAATACTCTTGCAAGTGGTATACTGATTTGTTCTACTGTTTCCATTAGTAAATTTGGAGGAATCCCATCCACTCCCGGTGATTTATTATCCTACATTGCCTTTATTTTCTTAGCTACCATTTCTGGAGTTACAACTAACAGTCCTAAATAGTCAGATTTAGCCTCCTGAAATTTAGCAACTGGTAATGAACTAATATCTTCTTTGGTAAACACTGAACTGAAGTAACCATTTAGGTCTTCCGCCATTAAAAACCCCTGTGATATTATATTTCCAGCACTGTCTTCTAGAGGTCCGACCTTGTCTTGTACGTTTTGTTTACTCCTGACATATGCATAAAAACTCTTGCTGTCATTTTTTATGATACATGCTAGTTTTTGCTCATAGCTTCTTTTAGATTGTCTGATTTCAGTTGTAGCTGCATTAAGTGCCTCTTTGTATTTTGCATAGTCTTCTTCCTTTCTGGTACGCCTATAAACCCTCCACATAGTTTGTTTTAGCATTATTTTTCTAATAGCCTCTTTTGACAAGTGTTTCTTTCTACACCGTTTTCCTTGTTTTTGGAAGGGAACAAATTTATCGATGATACTCTCAATTTCATATTTTAGAATATTCCAACATTCAATTGCGGTCTTATTCATCAGCATGTTATTCCAATCTAGCTTTGCTAAGTATTTTCTCATATCTTTGTAGTTACCTTTGTGGAAGTTTCTCTTGTACGTTTTCTTATTTTTACTTTCTGATTTTACATTGATGTCAAAATGTATTTGATTATGGTCACTATTACCCAATGGTTCAAGTATTTTTGCATTGTCCACTAATTCTTTTTGTGATGACAAAACTATATCTAATACGTTTTCTCCCCTGGTTGGTTCTAGCACGTAAGAAAGCTATCCTGGATTAAAAATAGAAATTGTTGGTCCTCACTCCCTGTGCTCTCCAGATAATATGTGCTAAATAAACGATGATACAGCAACGAAACAGCATTCTTCTAAATATAGTCATGTGCACCTATAGGCCATAAATAGTCATAAAACAGGCAACTCACGGATGCTTACGTGAATGAGCACCCAAGTACTAACCTAGGGGCACTGCTGCATGCACAGGACCACGGCAGAGTTACGGCTCTTATATTAGACGCTCCTCGACTTGTTGTAGAATTGCTCCTAACACACACAACAAACATCTGAACTCACAATTTGATTTCATTATCGCATGTAAGAGGTCTACACAATAAAACACTTTGTTTGTTCCCATATCTCTAAGTTTCGCATGTTTCGTACATTAATTTTTTCTCTCGAAATTCCAGGAGGGGGTGGAGATCTTAATATAGGCATTTATACATCCACACACACCTGTGCTGTTATACGTCACTACCCCAGGGTATTGGGGCATAATCGCACATTACTTTTGCTACATCTTTTTTCTTATTGTTGTAGAGTTGCAGTCTGATAACTGACAGTAGTCAACTACCACATATGCTAGTTGTAGAGGCCAAAGTATACCCTATTGACTGAAATAGTTAATTAGCTAGGGCACATACCTTGGGGTGCAGACATGCCCTACCTAACCTACCTATAAACTGCATAACCAGTTATAATCTTCCAGACAAAATGTCGCATTAGCCACACAAAAATAACTATTCATATATTCCGAGTCAAAATAAAATTTGAATAGGTTCTAATTCAACAGCTAACAATATACCTGTAACCAGTCTTAAAGGTGTGCACTTCTCAGGGTTAGCATCTATGGATATTAGCCATTTTAACAACACTAAATGAAAACAAATAGAAACATTAATACCAGTTTCTAACACATTTATTGATGTGCATCGATGAACACACCATTAAGCATAGATACATATGATCCAACTAGGGTAGATGTAATGCAGTGTTACTTATTTTTAATTTGCACATAAATAATAATACACAATACAATGCAAGTTATAATAGATATACTATTTACACTGAAATAACAAAGAAACACAACACATACAATTCTCAGAAATTCTAAGCAAATTTCATTCTCAGTCATATAACACAGCTTTAGTTAACAATAAATACCAACGATGTTTCAATAATCCCAGATACGGGAATAATACACTACTATACACCTGGCAACGTTCACAGTTCACTGTTTCATAAGGTTGCAGTCTTGCAACTACAGATCACAATTTCATGTGACATTTGTTAGTGCTAAGTTACCATTAAGTTACCATTAAGTTACCATTAAGTTACCATTAAAGCCACTGCAACAATCACTGAACACAATGTTGCCGCATCTACAAGTGCAACAATATATAAATCAAAACATTTTTATGTGAACACATAAATTCATTCTGTTTTCGTTGTATTGCATGCACTTGCATATTTATTGCAGTGGACAAATCTTTATTAGACATATCTGTATGCTTTTTGGCATACACTCTGAATAAAATGCTAAGTTTCTGTGAATAGGGTGAAGTGAGTCTTGCTCAAAAAAGCAATCATAAAAATTATAGCAGGATACCACCCAGCACAAAAAAAATTAATATTAATTTCTCCAGTGAAATTCGACCAGCAGTCAAGCCGAATTGTAAGTTTTAAGCAGTATCGGACTTCATACCAACATGTGGTAGGACAAACTGGTAACTGTTTCAGTCTCATGCGTGAACAGTAAGTACTAGTCACATGACAGAGGTGCAAAGTGCTCAAAACCAGTCATGTGATGAAAGGTCAGCTGTAATGATGTCAAGTTATCTAGGACCGCCAGGACTTCCCCAGGCAGCATAGTCGCTATCATAACGGGGGTCGCGCCCTGGCAGCCTGGGATCAGATGGCGATGGTACGCCCGTGAATGACACGTGTACCGGTGGAAGCGGTCTTCCAACAGCTGGCATTGGCAGCGTTGCCTCCTCTGACAGTCTCTCAAACATGACCTTTGTCAACTTGAGTAGGATCGCATGCAGGGTATACTGGAGTAACAATGCACCGAAGCCTTTGTACAAGCCGCCGATGCCCTCCTCCGTCATGATTGTCCAGAAGCAATCCGCAGTTCCCTCGTATCGTGTAATGATGGGCACGACACCGAGCCCAGTATCCGTGTTGTCGATGATGGTGCGTGTTCCCTGCAGGTTGAGTCTGTGGAGGACTGTCTCGAGGGGAAACAGCACTGTGTCAGCCAGCAGGTTGCCCGTGAATGTGGCAATCAGCTCCGGGTAGTATGTCTCGTAGATCGACTGCTCCACTGTCTTTTCATCCGCTGCCTGATGCTGAAACACAGATCACAACCTCAGTACACTGCAAGGATGACATTTTCTTCCAAGCAGAATTATTCCCATTTCTTCAACAATGACAAACATCCATCAATTGTAGAAAACGTGCACTGCATTTTTGGGGAATATATTTTGTCATAGTTTATCGCATATTCTCCGCTTAAGTCAGCTGTTTAGTAGGATGAAACATTTTGGCTGGGGCAGAATCATTGCTCATTCCCACTGTATTAAAATGTGCAGCTTAAGGCACAGCGATCTCCTCGATTCTACTTTCGTTATTTTTCAACCTAACTTACTGAAATTTTAGGATAACATTAGTTATACATAAAAACAATTACACCTATTTATTAAAAAATTTATGGTCCACCAGGTGGCGGTGGGGTCGCCCCCTACTTTAATTTTGGTTCATTCACAGCGATGGACATATCTGGAAAACGGATAGACCAAATTCATTCAAACTTGGCACACTAATAGAATACATAAAAGGGCAGACTATGACAGTCTGGTTTTTTTGTTACTTTCCAAACAAATTTTTTATGAATTTTTCAATCTTTGCTATTTTTCGAAAGTCAACATTTCATCAAAGTCATTATATTACATGTAATCCAAATGCTGTATCTAAAATATAAGACTGTCATAGTCTAGCCCATTATCTTGATGGGAAATGCTGAAAATATCAAAGGATTCTGTTGATAAATAGCCGAGTTAGACAAAATAAGAGATTGCTCATCGGCAAAAAACATTTTATTGAGAAAAATGGCATTGAAGTTTGTCAACCTTCCAATAAAAAATTTCGTAGGTAAAAACAGAACTGCAGTGATAACAGTTCACACAAAGCTTCTACAGTTGATTGTCTTTCCAATGATATATACTGTTCATCATTTGGTTGTGTGAAAATATGTATAAAAATTAGACGAGACACCAAAAATATGTGACCATTATCATTACACAATGGTACTGCACGACTAAAACTACAAACTGTCTTTTTCCAGTTGATTGTCTTTCTAAAAGTTCAAAGTTCAATTGAAGCCACACAACAATAGGTGTTACAACACCATCACAGCTAGAATTCACCAGCTAGAATTCACCAGCGGCATAGTCACTGGCTGAAGCTTCGGCACTGGCTGCACGAGTAGTCATGCGAGCCTGTCGCATAGTTTTTGTCGAAGCTTCAGCCTGCCGCTCAGCTTCGTGGAGCCGCTTTCTATCGGCCTTCTTGGCTGATGCGATGAGTCGCTCTCCTGAAGCGATGCCCATGGTATCACACAGACGCCGCATGGTCACCTCCACTCCACTGTTGAACTCTGCCACTGCAGCACATGTGGAAGAGAGTACTCGCTGCAGGCCAACGAATCCTGTCTTCGGACACTTGGCCCAGATCTTGGAGTGGAGGCTCTCATTTGGATTCTGTGTCTTGCCTTTCAGACATCGCTCAAGGAGACTCTTGTCGGCGAGGCGGGTGTAGACGTCTTTGACGTGGATGGCGACTTCAGGCGACAGAGGCGTGCCTATGTTGGCGCGGTGAGGTCCTGGCTTCTGCCCGGTGGCGAGTGCCTTCTGGTAGAAACACCAGCTGTCGGCTCCCACCGGGCAGCGGTCGTGCTGGGGCTTCTTGTCTGTTGACGTGGCGTGGTCAAACGATGCCCACACTGCATCGTGCATCTTATGGTAGTTACCAGTGTGGGCGCGCACCGCCATGCCGTAGTAGGCTGTCAACTTGATGATGGTGGCCTGCGTCAGCCGTCCGAAACCCCGGCCTCCAAGGGTGACGCCACCCTTCTTGCCAGATGCTGCCAACTTGCGCAGGGCAGTGCCAAGTCGTTTGGCGACGTGGTTGATGCACTCTTCCTTATGCAGCTCCACGTCACCATATATACGCAAGTTGGTCAGGTGGTTATATGACCTGGAGTCGCCATCAGACACCATCGTGGTGTACCTAAATCCCCGTTCCATGGACCGGTTCCACAGGATCTCCGCAGCCTCGACCTCCATCCCTCCCGATGTGCCACGATAGTTCTGGTTACACTCGGTGTGCGACTCGAGCCACTTGGCGAACTTGGCACGGTTTCCTCGGCACTGGCTCCTGGCAATCGCGCAGCGCTGGCAGTACAGTGACAGCACGGTCAAGTCCAAGACAAGTCCTGTCTCGACGTCGACGACACAGCCAATGCCGTACAGGGAGTTGTGGCCCCTCTTCATCCACGACCCATCGAACGTCACGGTCAGATCGAGGATGGAGTCGTCGGTGATCAATGCGTCTCGGTCTAAGTAGGTCTGACGCACAGTGTTGGCTGCATCATCAAAGAGGCTGCTCACCACTGTCATGTTGGCAGCAGTGACAGCCTTCACGTGCCTCGAGTAGGACTTGTGCTGCAGGGGCTCCATGTCCATGAAGCGGCACAGCTTCACAAGTCCTGCATGGCCCAAGCCCATGTCCATGGTTGCTGCCACAGCCTGGCGGACGACGACAAAAGGGACGTTACCGGCTTTCTCTTCATCGATCCGGTCGGACGACAGCGTCGAGTTCAGCACTGCCCCACACGTAGTGCAGTACGTCTCGAACAGACACACAAGGCCGAGGCGACGGTCGATAGCACGGATCTTCAATGTCGGCTCACTGCACTCTCGACACGCCAGGCCCTTCACCAGCGCTGACAGCATGCTGCACCGAACAAATGATGTCTCGATGGGGTGTCGACGTCGCTCAGCAGCACTGATGCGTTCACGCAGTGGCAGTCCCTGCCGGTATCCAAACTTTCGCTTGGTAGCAGAGGTGGGGGTTGTGGCTGCAGATGTTGATGGCTGAGGGGGCTCCAGCTCAGAATCAGCCTGCATGGAAAATTATTTGTTATTAGATTGTACATATGACAATTAACATAATATAAAAACTAACAGTCAGATGAGCTGGACAGTAATCATTGACATCAATAAAACAGGCACAGGTTTTATGCTAGGCCAATTGGCATTGTCATTTCTGTAATAATTTTTATGTCTAACATAGTATAACAGACAACATAGATAATCAGGTATATACCATAGTATAATAATAATACAGACATGAATGTTTGCAAAATTGAAAAAGTAAACATACAGATATTCATATTACAGTGTCACTGACAGTGTGACCTAATAAATTAGCCTAGTTTTATGGCTTCTTTGAATGTCGGTGCCTGGATAATATTCAGCCTTCAGGTATTCCAAGTTGGCAAGACATTAGTTGCCAGAAAATATTATGCATAACAACCTGATGCAAACAATGACAGCTTATACGTACGTCAAGTTCTGTCGACGAGGGCATCTGCTCAGGTTCAGCCTCAAGCTGAACTGGTCCAGCACTGACACTGTGTCCAGCCACGGGTGCATCGGCACTCGTGTCAGCTTCACTGTCGCCTTTCTCTCGTTTGCGGATCACTGACCGTGCTAAACTCAACTGTCGGCATCTAGATATCGGCTTCGTACCAAACGACCGCTTGGATTTCCCGTATCTTCCCGACATCTTCCGTAAAATACAATAATACGACGCGAAGTGAAAAAACCAGCAATGGCGAACGGAGAAGGGAATTTCCTTTGTGACGGCTTTCCCGGCCGACAGCCAATCAGCGCGCCCCACTGGGGGGGTGTGTCCGTTGTTGACCAATCGTAGCGACGCCATCGCTCCACAGGAGGTCCTCTTCTAGGTCAAAATCTACCAGGGATTTTACAGAACCACTGCTACCATGATGCACTGCGAAAGTGAAGCTACACGTGGATACCAAATATGTTGGGGTGTTGACAAAGATGGCGGAGCATGCGGCCGTCAAAAGTGTCGTATTTTTCGATCGCGGTTGCGCAAGATTATCACACCAAGACAATGGGCCTGTTATAAATGTTCGTTTTTATTGCATTTGGAGAATTTATTCATATGTATAAAACACACAGATCGACAGTTAGATAATAATAATATATTAATATGACAAAAAAAGAAAATGACCAAAAAATAAATAAAAATCGAAAAAAAATAGATTTTTAGGAGAGCGTGTCCCCTTAAGTGAATCAGCCGCTAAATAGATTCAAATTGCTCTGTCCCGAAGTGATTCTGTTAAGCAGAGTCCTCTGTATAGCCAATTTCATAAACTCTGTTATCTTTTGCTGGTAAGGGCTGCATGACCTCTCCCATCTGGGCATACAGCTTATCTGATACAATTGGATATTTCATCAACTTTATTTAGTTAATTAAAAATAAAGTATGGTTAATATGTTACACTGACTAATTTCAAAAAACATACACTGGCATTATCAATCAACACTCCCAAGTTTCTAACAAACATTTTAAACACCCACTGTCAAGATCAGAACTTTTGATATAACCGTTGTCTTGGAGTGCATTCAAAGCAAAAAGATTTGTCCCAATACAGTCTATATTATGTCTCTTCTCCAGTATATGTCTACAAAATATCATCACACATCTACATCATCTCTGCTAAAGTTCTTGTTTTATAAAAAAACAACATGGGTAGAATTTGGAGGACTCTATCAGAAAAAAGATTATCAGAGCTGGCCAAAATGTTTTCTCATCATAAGGACTGGGTACACTATATAAGAGCGTACCTTTTATAAGATAAAGAGAGTTGTGTCTGCTAAGGTACCAGAACACAATCCCCCAGGACAATATCACCAATTCAAGTGTATGTAGTAGTTATCAATATATAAGTATCTACATAAATGTTACTGCATAATGTAGTTTTACAACATACTGAGCACAAAAGAACGGATGCTTTAATTTGAAGGTTTGTGACAGAAAATCATTCACAGCTTCTTCTTCCCTGGTTTCCTGAAGCCACCCGTGACCCAGGGTATCATACATTAACACTTTATCCTGCTGGTAAAGAGTATGAAAAATATTATGAATTTTGTTTTATTATTGCATATGAACTGTGGATAGTATCCACGGGGATTGTGTCCTAGAATCGTTTGCTAGTACTGCCACACCTTGCGCTCTGTCATGTCGGCACGCACAGACACAAGCACAGTGTATTGTGCCAGGGACGAAATGATGTAGTGTAGCAGACCGTAGGTGACCGTGGGAAAGAACAGCTTCCAGACGGGCAGTAGACGGGTCATCTGCTTTGAACTCATGCTCAGTAGTCGCGACGTGCCCTCTCGTAGACAGTCAAACACACCGGGCCGCTCGCTCGCTATCTCGCTCTGACACAACAACAGACTGCAGGTCAACAAAATAGCTAAGTTGCCAGAAGGTCCACTTCACATGCAATAAATCCTGGATATTTTAAATCCAAACCAAGCAATAAACATTTTGCTTTTGTGGACCAGGTTACTACAATAAATTACATAATTCTTGGCCTTGCTTGGATAAATACATATGACATACAAATAGACTAAATTCAATGGAATGCCAGTTAACAGAGACAGAATGGAACCAAAACAACAACAAAATCTACACCATTGTCCCAGCTGAGAAATAAATGGATGTACCTATGATCATATGGGTGCAGACTACTAAATAAGAACCCCCCCAAAAAACATTTACCAATAAAACTGGGTAGTCACTGTCACTGAATGAATGCAAAATATAGTCAGGAGTCCAAGTGAATATCACGAGAATAGTTGCTAGATGGCAATTTCTGTTGATATTGTGCCTTTGTGAAGTAGCCAGGCTAGCAGTGCAGCCACTGAAGTACTGGCCATCAAGTGGTATCACCCTGACCCACCTGCACACTCTCTACAAGACTGGCGGCATAGAACGGCGTGATCACGATCAGACTCAGTCTGAAAAAAAAAAACCAGGCTCTCAATCTTGTATATTGTTGTATATAAATAAAATCTTGTGGAACTTAATCAGTTGTATATAAATAAAATCTTGTGGAACTTAATCAGTTGTATATAAATAAAATCTTGTGGAATTTCCTGCCAGCAACCAAGAACTGTACGGCTCCCTCCCACGGATCTCCACCATCATAAGACAATGTCATCTTCATTTGCCAGGGCATGTGACGACAAACCGTAACCGATAGAAGGAATTTGTTATGTCACCACATTAAGTCGATGACATATTAAAGAAAGTATGTCCAGCCATTGTAGTTAATTCGGGCACACTATTAAGGCTGGGTACACAAAACATAGCTAATCTAAATGATCAAATTACTGTCAAGTACAGCTTAAATTAATTTATAAACAGTCTGTTTGAACTCACCCCTTCAGAAAGATATGCTCAGCCAGCTTCTTCAAGGAACTATGTCTGTTCACTTCCCTGAAAGCAGAACAATCCTCTGTGGAACAACACATGACAGTCATATCTAGCACTTCAGCGAGATACTCATTTATGCAGCCGAGTGAACTAAGGCAAAGTGGAATTAAATTTTTTTTTCAACCTTTGAAACGACAGCAAGAGGATTTGAACCATGTTCCTCTTGATTGAGAGTATGTCATTCTAACCATGCACTGTACTACCTGATTGAGAGTATGTCATTCTAACCATGCACTGTACTACTTGATTGAGAGTATGTCATTCTAACTATGCACTGTACTACTTGATTGAGAGTATGTCATTCTAACCATGCAATGTACTACTTGATTGAGAGTATGTCATTCTAACTATGCACTGTACTACTTGATTGAGAGTATGTCATTCTAACCATGCACTGTACTACTTGATTGAGAGTATGTCATTCTAACTATGCACTGTACTACTTGATTGAGAGTATGTCATTCTAACCATGCACTGTACTACTTGATTGAGAGTATGTCATTCTAACTATGCACTGTACTACTTGATTGAGGGTATGTCATTCTAACCACTGTACTACTTGATTGAGAGTATGTCATTCTAACCACTGTACTGTGCCCGACTAAATAGATAAACATGGGGTTGCAAGCATATCAGGTACTGCTCCGTATAGCATGTCTTGTTGAGAACAGCCACACTAAAGCGAGCAAGACAAAATGCCACCAAGTAGCAAATATGTGATTCATTACGATATGGTAAACCAAACCCAAAAGTCTATGAACGTGAGCATAACCAAGTTTAACACGGAGCACCGTATCCTGTTTGAACTAAATGTTGCATACCTTGGTAGGGGGGTAAGTTCACCTATGACCGACTCTGTGGCTACCCCAATGCCCTTGACCATTAGGGTGCTACCGATACCCTTCCACAAGGTCGTCAAACTCTGAAGAGAAATCAGATACATGTTACCTTTAACCAACAGATCCGTATATAGTATAGCCTAACCTTGACAAACTTACATTACCTTTACAATAATAATTTTAATATACATAGGCTTAGTTTGTTAGTTAAGTTAATTAGGCCACACAATCTAAAAGTCTGGTTGTGCTAATATGAGTCACGGAAAGGTCCAAGAAGAGTGGTGAATGAAGCGAATTGGAAGTCTGAATCTGAAACAAAATTCTCAAGTCTCTAGGAGCCAAACGAGAAACCATTGAGTGCATAGGTTTGATGCAGCTAGTAGCAGTTAAGTTGGTCTTTTTGGATGCATAGACGTTTGAAAACTTCTTGTTTAAAATTGTTGATATTTGACATGTTAGCCACCATGTTAACGGTAGTTTATTCCAGTCGCGTACAGTTGGTGGGAAGAAAGAGTACTTATGAGAAGTGAACGGGAAACGTGCAAGACGAAAGGAAATACTGACGCTTCACACTCATAAGTCGTGTAATGATGTGGCTAGAGGGGATTATGGATGGGAGGATACAGTGTGGAACTGGAACAGAGGGAATGTTTGCATCAAAGCAACTGGTGATGAAGGAGTTGGATATGACATTAAGATTTGTGGACCTGGGAAAGGGTTTCAACATGGTCCTCAGGTCCCAGGAGAGATGGTTATAACATCAGTGAGATGGATGGGAGTGCCAGAAGCCAGGACAGTGGAAGCAATGTATGGGAGAACTAAGCGATAAGTAGTTGTTAGACACGGGATGTCAGATGAGTTTCAGGTTAACGTCGACTCAAGGCAAGGAACTGCACTTAGTCCTTTGCTGTTTATCTTGGTGATGGAATTAATCAGGAAGAAGAAGATGTACACAGACGATCGGGCTATGGTAGCAGAAGGCAAGCAGGAATTACAAGGTGGTCATATTTTGCCTGCAACAGGCATTAACTTTAATTAGTATGCAAGTCCCCCCTTAGTACACTCTGTATGAAGAGATAAATGTCTACAATTGTGAACAGTCCCTTAATGAGAAAATGTCTGTTTGCTTGAACTTGAAAACATTAATCCACTACCAATTTGAAGAAAAAACTTTTTTATTAGCAAAAAATAAACTAAATTTATCCCTCTGTGGTACGTTAATATCGCATGCTACAGTAACTGGACAACAGAGTTTTTGTTGATGATCGTCCAGAATTCCCCAATTTTTGGCAGTTTCAGTTGGGGTGAATGCGTTCTGCAATGTTCTCATCAATTGATACTGCCACAGTGACACAGTCACTTACCTGGCGTGTCTGTATGTGATACATCGGTAGAAAGAGAGTGAAAGGTGTCAGATGAAACCACAGGGCATTGTGGTGCACCTACAAACACATATCCACTCTCAGTAGATGCCACATTTCTCTTTATTTGGCTTCACAGAATCAATAACGTTCACTGGTGAGTGGGTAGCGTAAAATAAACTTCCCAAACACGGCGAAACAAAAACCGCTGATTTTGCATAAATATGCAGTTTATCAGGAGTACAATATAACACATAAAAAAGATGATGTTCTGATGGTCTGTGGCTTTACCACACAGGGCTCATCTCCACATAATACATGTACAGTACAAAGTGAAAATAAATACTCATGCAACATAGTGCTTTCAAACAATAATGCTATTTTGTCATTAGGCAATTGTTAAATTTAATGAAAGAGTGACACAGTACTGTTAATAAAAGTGTCAATAAGTTATGTCCAGGGTTGGAAACAAAATCATGATTTGAAAAAAATAATAATAAAAAAATTGGCTTTTCTAAAATTCTGGGTCTTAACAGAGGGTACATGATCTTAGACAGGTAGAACATATATATACACACCAGTAATATGATTATAATATAGGTTCAGTTAAAACATTGTATCAGAACTGTTGGTAGTCTATTACCAGTGCTAATATTTACATGCTGAAAAATACAATCACTTTAAATCCTTAGCAACATTGTCCTGTTTAACTGTAAACTCAGAAATATGACCATTAAACAACTTTAGAAGTACTTTAGTAGCAAAATAACCACTTAAAACCAAATAAACACTCTAAAACAGACTACAGGCTTATACAGAGTAGACAACTTGGAGCTGATGTTGGGCCCACTGAACTGTGTCCACAGCTGCTTGTAGTTCCTTAGGCCATCAATGTTATTAGACAGCATGTTGTGGCTGGTAATGACCTTTGTGGTCATTGTTTGTTGACAGGGTGAATTAGCACCTGTCCAGGGCTCAGTGTACTTTAGCCAGACTGTAAACTGGTTCCACACTATAGTCTATACTAGTGCAGATGGTCTCACTTGAGTCAACATACATACCGAATTGGTAACAACTAGTACAAGTGTTTGCTTAAGGTGGAGTTTATCTCAGGGCTTCTGACTTGAAAAGATGCTGCCTCTTAATAGTCTTATCAATGATTAAAAAAAAATTGGAGTGATTTAAATCAAACAACTCTGGTTATGCATAATTGCACAAACCTGACACTGTCTTCGGAGAACAATCATCGGATGGGAAAGAACATGTTCTGAAACCACACTGCAAAACAAGAGATTCCCACTAGTTGCTAGTCTTCTTGTCATATATAAGAACAATACAACCAGGAACACACAACTGTTAGTAGAGTAATTTCAATGATAATTTCATTACACGTAAGGGTGCAATCTAGGTCCATCCATTTCCCCTAAATAATAATCACCATTAAAAAACAGTTAGTACCCCAGTAGTAAGAGGCAGTTACAGACATACAATGAATGCCACCAAGATAATATATTACTGAAAAGTTAGAATTTGGGCTCACGTATTATGTATACTACAAAGAAATCATTAGATTTAACAAGATCTGTCATCCAAGCCAAATGCCCAGATGGCAAGTGGACAAGGAAGCCATTGGCTTATTGAGAGTCCAACAACGTTCATCTACGTGTAACCTGCCCTCCTGAGATATGTGTCAACCCTATTTTTAAACATATTCACGCTGCTAGCAGTTATACAATCCGTTGACAATTTGTTCCATTGATATTGTTCTCTGTGAGAACGAGTACTTCCTGATATCCAATCTACACTGATCCTTTACTAATTTTTATGTCATATCCTCTAGTTCTGCCATCTTTCTTGAGTGAGAAAAACATGTTTCTATTAATATTTTCATACCCATTCAATATCTCCAAAAATTCAATTTTATCTCCTCTTAACCTTCTTGTCTCTAGAGTTGTTAAACCACATTCTTTCAGGCGTTCTTCATAACTAAGGTCTCTCAGTTCTGGAATAAATTTACTTACTCTCATCTGTATGCATTCAAACGTATCTATATTCTTCTTGCGATATGGTCTCTATTCTTGTATACAGTATTGTAAATGAGGTCTAACTATTCTTTATACTTAGCTTTTATTTCCTTGTACGTTATGTTTCTCCTAATCAACCCAAGAATGTTATTACCCTTTGAAGCTGCAATACCACACTGCTCTGAAACTTCCATATCAGCGCTTATTGTAACTCCTCCAGAACAGTATCTCCCATTTTATAGTTTACATCCAAGTTCACATGTCCTGTATGTAGGCATTAGACATAAAATGTCTTACCTTGCGAGTCCAACTCCAAGGCCAGCAAATCTGTGCAGCTGTTCTAGAAGGTGAACACGGAAACAATATAAATGATTTAGCACACTAAACCCCAACACTAAAATAACACAGATCACCAAGGCCTATGACACAGTCCCAAGAGAGATGGTGATGGCAACAGAGAGATGGATGGGAGTGCCAGAAGCAGAAGCCAGGATGGTGGAAGCAATGTATGAGAGAACAAAAGGAAGAGTTGTGGTTGGATCTGGGTTGTCGGAAGAGTTTCCAGTTAACATCGGTTTGAGGCAAGGAACTAATGGAACTAATCAGCAGGAAGATCAGCACGAAGGATGTTCTCAGGAAGATGATCTGGCCATAATAGCACAGGGCAAATAAGAACTACAGGAAGTGTTGGAGGAATGGAAGCGGGTGTTCAAGAAGCACGGACTGAGAATGAACCTGGAGAAGACAGAAGTGATGTGGGTTGGACACCAGAGAGAAAGAGAGGAGTCGAACATCAGGTTGGATGGTAAGGAGATCACGCAAGTGGATGGTTTTGTGTACCTTGGAGAAATGGTTATGGAGGACAGGCATTCAGAGGTACGATGTCGGATACAAACGGGAGCAAATGCTTGGAGAAAGGTAGAGGGAGTCATGTTGGACAGAAAAATTTCGAAAATGCTGAAAGGGAAAGTCCTGAGAGCTTGTGTAACACCAGCATGCCTGTATGGTCTGGAGACAGTGGCGTTGACAGAACAACAACAACAGAAGCTGCAAGTTTGTGAGAACAACTGGGTTCGTTGAATAAGAAGAACAAAGAGAGTGGACAGAAGAAGGATGAATGACCCGAGGAAAGACATGGGATGCAATGTAGCCTAACAGGAAGATTGGTGAGAAGCAGGATGAGATGGGCAGGCCACTTGGTAAGAATGGATGCAGGCAAACTAGCAAAAAGAGCTGAGGTGGAAAAACATCAAGGACGCAGGAAAAGGGGAAGGGCACAGCTGAGATGGGAGGACTGCGTGAGGAGGGATATGAGAAGATTGGGGGAGGATGAATGATGGAGAGAGAGGGGCGGCCAATAGAAAACTATGGAAGGAAAGAACAGAAAGAGTGGCTCAACAATACTTTACCTGACCATCACCCCTGTAAAGCAAGGAACAAGGATGAAGAGCACCACAGTTGTGCAACAAATACTTGTGTATTTTAATACATTTGCATTCGAATACTCTTACTGAATTATTTGTATTATTTCATATTTTCCCTACATGTAATGTAAAATGTTGTTAACTTTCTAAAGTATTTGCATTCTTTCATATTTTTGCCAAATATTTGTATTCGTCCATATTTTTTGCCAAATATCCATATTCAAGTAGTAATATTTAAAACAATTCATATATATTTGTATTCGAGTAGTACTTTCTAAAAGTATTTGTATGAGTACTTTCTAAAAGTATTTGTATGAGTACTTTCTAAAAAATATCCATACATTCAAATACTTTCTAAAAGTATTCATATATTCAAATACTGTCTAAAAGTATTTGTATAAAAACTATGAATGGCTGAGCTAACCAACTAGGCAAAACTCTTGTTCATAATGTTGTAGGTTTATTGCAAATTAAATGTACCTGTAGTTATTTATTGAACAATCTGTATTCAAATACTTTTTCAAAATTTGCAACGTATTCATGTTGGAATAGTCTATGGTTCTATTTATTAGATTTAGAGGGCACCATGGGTATTTCTTGAATGGTCTGTACTGGTGTATTGTTTTTGGCCTTCGATTGTTTTTTCCAACTGACAGTGAAATCAATGTTAAATGTCAGTCAGGCAATTTGACACGGCGTGCAAAGATACGATTCAATTATAATAAATGTTTGTCTTGTCGCCAACCTAGCGTTTTTGTCAGGGTAAAATTGCTAGTTTTGTTTTCGAAAAAATCAATATGGAAAATGCTTCCATTATTTGTCACCCAAACAAAGTGGATTCTGTCTTCGTTCACAGGGCCGCTTCTATCACTGATATGGTCATATATGCGGCCAACATGCAACAAGAAATTTAAACCTGTGGCTGTGCACAGCAGGAGAGTTGTACTTGTAGTTGTAGTCAGCATTACTGACTGTAGAGTCAAATGAAATGTGCCCTTTTTTATCTGTTCCCAAACAAAATTTAGGGTGCAAATAATCCTTAAGAAGGGTACTATCTCAAAACCACTTGCAGTTTATTCATTATGACATGAACCCGGAAGTGAATTAATGAACTGCCTCCCCCCCACAGAATAGCCAATAGGCTACGGTCCTAGCCATTACATATGACGATAATAGGTGTGAGGATGATAGGGCATGAGTTTACCTTTTCCTCGGGACGTTCTCGGTACTGGTAAGTTTTCAACGGGTCGTCCAGGGTAGAGATACGGACCGCTGGGGGACTCGCGAGGACCGGCATATCCCTCGCGATTGCGATGCGAGCCCTCCGGCCGTCTATGTGTTTCGGGTCCTATTTGTCCCCACTCTGACATTATTCGTGATACTGGATGGATGCCTTTGGATCAATTTAAGGACACGAAACATTGCATTGCATTGTGGGAAACAACTACCTACCAGTTGTGCCCTCTGCAGGCCAATGTAGATATTATCATGGTAATTTTACTTAAAATAAACCCACCAGATGACAGTACCCGTGGCACCACATAGTGAATGTAATGTAACCATAGAGTTACATCATTAATCACCCCCCTATAAACAATAGCGACAAGCCAGCTCACTGCAGTGAAGCGGGTGTGGACCACTGGCCGGCATTTCATTGCACGGCAGAAACAGTTGCATCCACTGCAAGACACATAGGGTAGTACTGTTTATAGTGTGAACATAGCATGTTAAAAATAGTTGTCTAACATATGTAAGTAAGTAAGTGAGTAAGTAAGTTAATGTATTTCCTCCTCACCATCATCATTTACAATATAAGGCAAACAAAAGCAATGAAGATGAGGTGGCTACCAGAGAATTGTAAACTAGTAGCCAGTGACGATGACACCAGGAACCAATTAACTTGAAGATTTGTCATTGTCATTTGTTCTTAATGGAGCATGGCTACCAAACTGATAACTAATTTGGGTGAGGGTGGTCCCAGCAGTTGTGTTATAAGTGTGGGCAGTTGGGTTGTTCATACATGCATTAGTGTTAAACTCGTCAAGACAAACATCTTGGAGGCTTGCTGGAGAAAGTTGTGGGACAACGAATATGGTTTTTTCCAGTTTGGCTTACAGCTGTACGAATCAACAGAAGACAGGATCTAACATCTCGTTATTTTCAGGTAATTTATGTTGCAAATGTTTGTGCTGTGGTAGTGTATGTGTGAATGAATGTAACAGTTTCGAAAATGTTCATAAATATCAATATATTAAAGATACGTTTGTTTTTCTTGGGGGAGCGTACATTAAGTGTTTCCCAGTAGTCACATTGATTGGGTGCAACATAAAATGTTATAGAGGTAGGATTCAGTTTTATAAATGATGTGTGCGTGCATGTATGCATATTTGTAACTCTTTTATAAAACTCTACTAGATGTCAGCTCATTAATAAGATTTTTTTTCTTTATTAAGTCATCTGCATTTAATGAGGCTCTCCCTTTTTTGGTCGTCGTTTGCCTTTTCTTCGTTGTATGAACCACTATCATGTAACTCATTCTGTACACATTGCAACATTCATTGCATTCTATGTATTTGTTTGACAAACCATGTGAAAGGTTGCCTACTAAAACAATTGACAGCTTAAATGAGAGAGCACATTTCTTTACATGAGGCGTGTCCTTGGGCAAGTTGGCCAGATAATATTCGAGAGATCTTGATCGGCAGGTGGAAATAGCTGTGATGGAGCAGCTGGGGAATGTGTTGGAAGATGGGAAAAGAATATTTTTGGGACCTTAGAAAAAAATTTCCAACAGGGCTTAATGAGATTTTTACCTCTTGCAGTCATTAATACATGTATAGAGCACTTCAGAAAGTTAAGTTTCGATCATGTTTAGTGGTGCTACTGTTATAGTTAATATGTTATGGTATTTGATATACAAGGTGCATAAATAGATTGTGCATGTAATAAGGTATTAGGTATATATAGGTATATATAGCTATATAGTAATAATCTCTTATTAGCATGCAACGTATCCGTCCAGATTCTAGGGGAATGCTTAATTACATTAATTAGGCTTTATCCGGACATTTGGCTAGCTCATCATCAAATAAGAGTAAACTTTTATCAGCTTATGCAATGCAGTTCAATTAACTTCCAGGCGCGTAGGTGGCCGTACGTATGCACGTACGCACGTGTTTCTATATCAATATGGCAAACACATATTTTAAAATCGAACCCGCCCCCATAAATTGAATGGTTCATCCCTAAAATGGTTGGCATACATCGTGGAGTGCAAGCACAACTCAGTCACTGCAACGGACAAAATGTTAACTTGACTATTGTGCATGCCAGCCACTAGTTAGAAGCATGATGGGTACAGTCCAGCAGAACGCCTTCTCCTTCAACTAATCAGCCCAGAGGTTGCATGTCTTTCTTGTTGAGCTCGGTAAAGACAAGGATGCAAACTCTGGTATGAACAACATAACTATTCTGCAATCGCTCTGTGAGATAAGATGGTGCAGTCGCGCGAACGCTCCGTGTACATTCAAGTCTGCATGCTTCACCTTCACCTATCCTCTTCGGGCCCAGTGGCCCATAAGGCCGAAGTGAATCTCCTCCATCTTGTTCTGTCAGCTGCTACACGTCTGGCTTCGTTCCAGCTATTCCACCCCAGTATACGCCTTTCATTTTCAATAGTAGATCGCCACGTTGTCTTTGGTCGCCCAACCTTTCTTCTACCTTCAGGCGTCCAGTTCAGTGCAGTCTCACAATTGATGTTCTTCTCCATTCGTAGGATATGTCCTACCCACTTCCATCTTCTTAACTTGACTTCAGTGCTGATTGTCTTCAATTTTGTTTTTGCCAGAATATCTCGATTTGATACAACGTATGGCCATCGAATTTGTAGGATTCGTCTTAAACACTTGAAAAAAAATGTATCTAACTTTCTGTTGTCTCCTTCGTTAATTTTCCATGTTTCACTTCCATACAACAACACTGGTTTAACAAGTGTGTTAAAAAGCCTCAATTTCGATCTCAATGTGTATATATTTGAACTCCATATCTGTAGTAATTGTCCTGGAGTATTCTGAAGAAGGCGAGGACAACAAAGCCAGACTTTACTTATTGTCCATCAAAAATGTTGACATCATAACACTAGTGACCATTGAGCATGTCTTGCAAAGTCTGCTTCCTCTTACCACAGTCCACAGAGTGTAACCTCTGCCAAAGAGGCAACTACTACAATCGCTCAGCTGCAGCATGAGACGACTGACCCAGAAGTATTGAATGCATTCTTTGACAGTGTTATAGAGCTAGTGGGGATATTTGAGACAGGCAAGCCGCGCAATGTTGATAGGTGTCTGTGAGAACGTGCCTGCTGATACTAACACCCCAGCCAATACTGGATGAGTGCAACGTGCCTGCTGATACTAACACCCCAGCCAATACTGGATGAGTGCAACGTGCCTGCTGATACTAACACCCCAGCCAATACTGGATGAGTGCAATGTATCTGCTGTTCGTTGATGCAGGAAATGGACACACGTCTATTGGTAGCTCAGAATCACGACGTGGCCCAGTACCTCACACCACGACAGCAGGTGAATCTGACAGTAGCACGCCCAGCTGTACGAGGTGTTCCAAGACGACATGCCAGGTAATCTGCGTCAGCTACACAATGGAAAGCAAGATACAAGATGGTGATTGTCGCTTAGAGACCCAACACACTTGATGACCCGATACTGGAAATTAATCCTTCCTGCACCCTAACATGTATACAGCAGTTGTGATACTGCTGGTGGTGTCTGCCTCGACTGCCACGATGCCAAGGTGACAACTGAGTGCTTGTCGGGATTAGCCCTTACGCGTGTCGACAAGGACAAGCAGAACGCATCACCCACCAGTTCAGTTGTTTAGCGTTAACATTCCGCCCAAATGAAGGAGAGGGTAGTAATTAAACCCTTTCTGTAGATATGATACACTCGTAAACACTTATTACCGAAGCATTATCATTTCCTACATAATATCGTCTTGGGTTATGATTAAAGACTGAAAAGTTAAATCATGAAAAACAATATTTATTGTAGAATCTCGATAATGATGCTGATTGGCCACCACACTCTCCACTCGGCGAGCTCACGAAGGCGAGCCAGAGTTGGATAAGCGATACTAGACTGCCACAACTTATATTTGATGTGCATATTCTGCATATCTTTATTTCATTTGGTAAACTCCTAAATTTAGCTAACAAAAAATCTCTCAATTTCAATTTGTTCTTGGGCCAGTCTAGGTGCTGTCAAATGGTTGCGACGTCGCCACCTCAACGACGCATCTAAATCGACTATGCATCAAATGTAGTGCTTAGGAGCACTCATTATCATCACCGTCATCCGCCGTCCTTGGACGGAACGGAAGCGGCAACATGTTCCCTCCGTACTTTCTTGTTTTGCATCAATGGTCGAGGATACCTCAGCTGGCCCAAGGCCTACATCTCTGGCGAGCTGGTTAGGGTACATCAGTTCTTTCCTAACCCCGCCCAGATGCAGTAGCTAGAATGGTTGGTCGACTACAGTGACCAGCAAAGTGACTCCGTCTCCTTTCTTTTTAGCACAGTTGACAAAGGTGACAAATGACCGTACAGTTGGGCGTTGGGTATAACGTCCTGCCATCTAACATCTAGTACGCGTCGCAGAAGCTGAGTATAGCATCCATTCATCCCATTGATTTGGCATTCAACACTGCGGGTGCGTGTCTATGTGTCCGATCCATTCATCCCATTGATTCGGCATTCAACACTGCGGGTGCGTGTCTATGTGTCCGGTCCATTCATCCCATCGATTCGGCATTCAACACTGCGGGTGCGTGTCTATGTGTCCGGTCCATTCATCCCATCGATTCGGCATTCAACACTGCGGGTGCGTGTCTATGTGTCCGATCCATTCATCCCATCGATTCGGCATTCAACACTGCGGGTGCGTGTCTATGTGTCCGGTCCATTCATCCCATTGATTCGGCATTCAACACTGCGGGTGCGTGTCTATGTGTCCGATCCATTCATCCCATTGATTCGGCATTCAACACTGCGGGTGCGTGTCTATGTGTCCGGTCCATTCATCCCATTGATTCGGCATTCAACACTGCGGGTGCGTGTCTATGTGTCCGGTCCATTCATCCCATTGATTCGGCATTCAACACTGCGGGTGCGTGTCTATGTGTCCGGTCCATTCATCCCATTGATTCGGCATTCAACACTGCGGGTGCGTGTCTATGTGTCTGATCCATTCAGTGAGATGCCCGCAACACAAACTTTGAAGAACAATATTTAACAAGGTTGTCATCCCAAACAACTAGTTCCATATGGCAAGTGGACAAGGAAGCCATTGGCTTATCGAGAGTCCAACAATTTTCTCATCTATGTGTAGCCCGCCCTTATCAGATATCTGTCAATTCTATTTTTAAACATATTCACACTACTAGCATTAACACAATCATTTGGCAGTTTGTTCCATTCATTTATCACCATCTGTGAAAAAGAGTACTTTCTCATGTCACTTTGGTATCACGTCCAAGAGCTGACTTTCAGACTGTTTGTTGCAGGTAGTCCATGCTTGTGCTTTTACGAGTAAGGTACTTGAAATCCTTCACACTTTCCACTGGTGTGATATCCAATGATTTCACACAAGTTCCATACGTTATGTTCATAAGCAGTTTTCTTTTTATTCGCAGTGAGATGGGGCCTACATATGTGGAAGCCTTTTTATCACTTTATTTTCTGCCGCCTCAATTGAAATTGCCAACAGAGCAGTGTAATTTGCAAAGTCGAGGTCATGCATCCGAGGGTCTGGATAACATCCACTTTTTGCTGGTTCTAGTAGGGCACCTCTGATGTAGCCCAAACCTATGCTGAAGAGGAAAGGGGCAAAGGGGCGCCTTGCTGTACCACATCCACATCTATGGATTCTTTGTTCTACAAAACAGGAGATAGCACTATTGTAGACAACGCCGCTGACGCATTCAGTGTTGTCACAAAGTGGTTTATAAGAATGAGTCTGGATTTATCTTTTGCCCCTTTGTTCGGTAGCGTACGGTAGACTACGCAAATAGTGCTGCCGTATAATACGTGTAGGATAGAATTCCAACTGGATTCTCCATTACTATTCACGGTTCTATGTTGTGTTTATGTTCCACCCTACATTGATGTGTTTATGTTCCACCCTACATTGATGTGTTTATGTTCTACCCTACATTGATGTGTTTATGTTCCACCCTACATTGATGTGTTTATGTTCCACCCTACATTGATGTGTTTATGTTCCACCCTACATTGATGTGTTTATGTTACACCCTACATTGATGTGTTTATGTTCCACCCTACATTGATGTGTTTATGTTCCACCCTACATTGATGTGTTTATGTTCCACCCTACATTGATGTGTTTATGTTCCACCCTACATTGATGCACCTGAGCTGTTGTCACGAGCCAGTCACTTTGTTCTCCGCCGCCTATCCTAGAACCAAACCGTTTGACAGGTGTGTAAGCGCCTTTAATATGACAATCAAACTGAGTTTTTCGGAAATTCCTTGCAAACACCCTGATTTCTTAACCCCTGCATGCATCATGTAATTAAGCAAACATAATTAAAAACATAAGCTTTACAAAAGTGTCGTGAGCAATTATTTTGATGTATTTACAAGTCTATGAGGTGAAGTGTACAGTGAATGACATTCCGAATAAATGCGGACGTATTTTATTTCGGATACTGGAATGTGGTAATTTGTTCCACGCTGCTGCTGTTGTAGGGTAATAGCTATTTGCGAATAACTTACTAGATATGTGTACGAAGTACCTCGGCGTGACCATCGACAGAAAGCTAACCTAGAATGACCACATCACCAATATAGCAAAGAAGGCCAACAACATCAAGGCTTTCTTACTGCGTAACATCATCAATTACGCCACCAAGCCATCAAAACGTTATGCCACCAGACGTTCGTAAGACCTACCGTGGATTATATGCGTCGTCGGTATGGAACCCATCCATGGAAAAGAACATCAAATCAGTGGAGAACGCATACATGTCAGCCTGTGATGATCAAAATGACTGAGGACATTAGCAAATATATACAATCGACGTCGACCCTGCGAAGGTCCATCTGCCTCGCACCTGCATAGTCGCCCTCCCACAGGCGTAGTCGCCCTCGCACCTGCATAGTCGCCCTCGCTCCTGCATAGTCGCCCTCGCACCTGCATAGTCGCCCTCGCACCTGCATAGTCGCCCTCGCACAGGCGCGACCGATCGCTCCACACCTTAATTATAATCTACAAATGCAAACAAAGCAAACACAACAAAATAATTAAAAAAAACCCAAAGTATTTATAATTACATAAACAAACCATTACCACGAACGTCTGCGCATATACAAATTAAGTCGGTGGTGGCTGGTTTCGCCTTCCGTAAGACTCTCTCATAAGGTACACACCTATACGAGTCTGCGCTGCAATTCACCTTCACTGAGAGCTGGACAGAGAAGGTCTCATTGACCAATTCTTAGCGGTGCTCATGCACTATCAATCTTGCTTACGGTCAAAAAGGCCCTATCAGATTCGACTTTACTGTGGAGCACGAGACACATTACTTTTGGACAACGTAGCGGATATTGGCAGGCAAAGGCGCTTTGTCAGAGTGCACCGAGGATCTAGGCCACCGGCGGCAGGTATGGGTCGGTGGCCATGGCAAAGGTAGAAAAGTGAAACTTGGCAGTTATGATCAGGGGTATAACGATACATCACAATACTATCGATAGTAAATTTAACTATCGATAGTAATACCTTAAGATACCTTAAGACGGTTCTGATCGCAGGATTCTTGTGACTCCTCATTTATTAAATCTTCATCGTCATCTAATAGTTTAAGAATTCCGGTTCCAATTGTTAAAAGTGCTTCAAAATTACACAGAATTTCCTGATTGGACCAGAATTGGTCCAGGCAGTTTTTTAAAGTATTTATAGATTTTGCCTGTACAAATGTTTCAAGGAGGGAATTCCAAAGCTCAGTCACTCTGAGAGGTAAAGCGTTTGTCTTTATATTTGTATTTGATCTTTGAGTAAATAATTTTAGCATATGCCCTCAATTCCCTGTCCTGAAAGATGCATCATCCCATTTTAAAAGTTTAGGTGAAGATTCAGTAACGTATAAACTGTGCATTATTAAAAAAAACTTCAATCATATGACCTAGTAAACGTCTATATGCTAATGAGAGTAGTTTCAGTGATTTTAATAGTTCTATATAAGTTAGGTTTGGAAAGTTTTGCATGGTCGTTTAATAATCGGACGCCGAGGATTTCTAGATTGTTGCGAGTATGTGGAAGCAAATCAAGGAGATACCAACAAAGGGGCGAATCACTTGCCGACATGGTTGCTTTGTGCTGAAATTCAGTGGAAACACGACACATTTGATATAATATTATCACATCCATCGGTGTCCATGTCGGAATGTGCGCCCGAGTTATCAAGTGAAATTAGTATATATACCTATTAAATTAATCTTCTACGATACTATCGCGATAGTCGTGAAGTTATCGCGATATCTGTCGTTGACTGCAGCATGTCGTCGATGTAGCGCAACTATCTCAGGGTTGTCGATCCGGTTCCAGGTCGCGCGGCGGCAAAATTATTGGACACTTCGACAAATTTAGGTGGTCGCATCGGCGGAATAACATTGGTCGCTTCGGCGGCATAACATTGGTCGCTTCGACAGCATTACCGCTTCGGCCGCAAATTCTTGGACGATTCGGCTAATTAACTGGTCGCTTCGGCGGCGCTATATGTATGCGTAATGTAGCGTGTGCATGTCACCATAGAGTCTGTCTAGTGTAATCGGTTATAATCGATTGGCATTGTAGATTGCATGCGTGTTTGGGTTCAAATGCGAGTTTGTGCATTTAAATGCAATGCAAATGTTTGAAATGATGCACAAACAAGTACACCAATACAATGTAGTTACAAAAATGCATTTGAATAGTTTTCAAATGGTTTTTGCTTGAAAAGGGCAACAAAGCATACACCAGTTTAGATACATTTTATTAACTATACTAACGTAAAACGGATGCTTTATTACTAAATAAAAACGTTTGCAAACTATATTCGTGGAATAAGCGTCCGGTTACTGTCGACCCTAGTGCACAGACGGCTAAGAATGATCACCAACAGAGCTGTGGCTGGGTATACCCTGCCGGTCGTAATCTTATTTTGATGACTCTGTGTATCTCGCAGTCGTTTATTCCATATACCCAGTCTAGTGTTGTTAAGCGATGAGTTCAGCGGTTTTGTGGAGTCCAAGAAGCTTTTCCGCGACTCCAGTCAGCTCGCAGCAGGTGCACGGCTGTGCGGTTGGTGTTTTGTGTCTGCTACGTGTCGTGATATTTCTATGAGGCTGGCAACATCCCACCTTACGGATAAGCAGCACGTACAATACAAGGAAAATGGTAAGCAAATGCCTTCACATATTATTGTCTGAAGAACATCAAATGACGGAGATTTCAATCTCCGGCACGGAGATTTTTGGGCTATGTCAAAATGACGGAAACTCCGTACGAGTGACGGAGCGTTGACATGACTGTATGGACGTCCAGCGACAAGCAGCCCGCTTCACGAAGATGTCATATATAATTATAGAAGGGGTGTATATAGCAGGGGTGATCGTCTACTGACTTCACTTGTAGTGTAGTATTGTGTCGGATAAAGGCGGACTACGCTTTCGGGTGCTTCTTATGTGATATTTCCTTACATTAAATTCATTTGCTGTGGTTTTGCATGTTTACTTTTCATAACTTATGTGTCTGGTTTCCAAAATGCTTACAGCGAAGTGGCCCAAAATTAAAACACACATTAAAAACAAGTTACGAAGAAAAGACACCCAACAATTTATTGTTTTACAAGTAGCAAAAAATACATTACCACCACAATGATACGCTGAGTGTATTCCATGATGTATCAGGACGTTAAAACAATTAATCATAGCTATTTAAACGGCACAGATCACCAGGTGCACTGTCGACCCTGATGTTCAAGAAGAATGCTGCAGCAGATCTCTACCACGTCATTCATGCGAAGTTGCCAACCCCACAGACTCCTGTACGGCTCGACACGCGTGTTGTGGCAGCACAACCAGTTTGACGTTTTCGTGGCCGCATATAGGGAGGCCAACAATGATTCTGTGAACCAGCACCAAAGAGCCAAATCACTTAAATGTGTGACATTACCTGTCCGACCGGCCATGACCAGTCCAGAGCCTATTACAGTTAAGTTCCCGTATGTAGGCCTACGTTCTGAATTTTCGTAATAGTATTTTAACACAGCAACTGACAAATACACCCTTCAATAGGTCGGTATGCCAAATGTACCGATGTACTCAGCAACCCCTGGCTAGAGAGGAAGGCATGATCACACCGTCTGTAGAAGTGATGACGTTAAACACGGGCCAGCAACCGAGAGGCGGGCAGATGGGTCTTTCTGCTCTGCTCCTGTTGCGACGTTGCCGATGCAAGACGCACATACGACGCGTTGTACAGGTGGCGCTACGACACACCAAGTCCCCGAATGCTCGCACTGGCGTGACGACCGGGCCGCCAAACCGCGTTGTGGCATCTCATCTGCCCTGAAAACATCACAACTGCGTATTACTAAACTATACGTTTCAGCTCACTGGCACAACAATTTTTTTCGCTAACCGTCTCTTTCGTACATACAAACAGTACGAAGCTGTTCTCGGACGAAACTAGTTCGCCACACAGTGAGCACGACGCCATCGGTTATACTGCACGAAGCTATTTTGATACACGCGGTCAAACAAATGCGGTCGCGTGCCCGTCTAACTGCATGATGTGCGAAATAAAACAAGGCAGTTTTATGACATATAAAGATCGCTTTATAGCAATTATTGACATACCAATAAAATCATTCAATCAAAATCGCTGTATACTCCATTAAAATACATGACTTTGCAAGGATGGGTTACTTTGTCGTTGTGAACATGTTATATGAAAGAAATGTTGAAATAGCATGTGTAGCTTTTTCAACATTTCGTTCAAGGTTTTGCCAAACAGTGCATACTTACACAATTCATTTATTTTTAAGCACTTCCAAATCAATGCATAAACCGGCTACAGAGAGCGCTTCAACAGACGCCGGAAGTTGTAGCAGGTACTTGCTATGGTGCATCACAGCCAGTTTGGCGTTCGGTGGCTGCATGGAGACGTTGACGGCGCCTGTTGCGAGTAGACTACGCCTGATCTTCTGGTGGACGAAGCGGCTGTTATGATCCTTCAGCACGACGAACAACGGTTGACAGTCGGCAGTTACCGACTCGTCCGTCTGACGTTGGAGCATTGACTTTATCGGCTTGACATCGGCTGGCGTACAGACGGCGCGGATCCGTCTCTCTATGTCCTCCTGCAACCGGTAGCTGCTCGCAGCATCGAATACTGCCCAGTAACTAACAGCCGGGTAGATGCACCTCCAAGCCTCGCCAGACTTACCGACGACACCGCTGACGCTAGACACGAACATCTGCAGCGACGGTGTGTTCGCGACGACCTCGTCACACAGTTGGCGCTGCGGCACAATGGCGTCCCACGCCTGTGTCAGTCTGTCGCCAGTGGCGCGCCAGACTACCCGGAATATATTCACGTAGTCGCCGCCTCTCCGCACTGGCGCCACCAGGCAACAGCTTATCGTGCGTCTGATGGCCGCTCCGTAGAGGATGTTTAGCGGGTATTTCGTATGGCCCTGTAAACAGATTACCCATCATAGTGATGCAATTATGGTACTACGCAGACGTCGCTTCAAATGAGCAGTAAGGTCAAGTTATACCTTAACATGCACACCACATATCTGACAAAACGGGCGAAATATGAGAAAACATATCATGCAATTATGATGCTGTTCATGAAGTTTTTTTGTGATTTCCACTGGGGATTAAGTATCAGAAGTGTACGTTCAGTGGTCAAAATCGGGCATAATTGTAGAAAAGGCTAATTTTCTTACTGCTCAGAATACAGCTAGGTGTACAAGAATGTTCCACTTTCGGCCATTTTGTGAGGAACTAAGTAATTCAGCACAAACTTAGTTGCACAGTTAGTAATGTGTATATCATCCAACGTGTTATGTAGGATACAAAGTAATCAATGGTATATCTGTCATCTACAAATAATGATATTCACTTGGCGTTATTGTTTAAATTAGAAGTGCAGCGAGGTTACCTAGAGGTGTCTCAAGCAGAACAAGAGGCCACTAGCACAGATAAACCAATATCAAATCATCCGAAAAACATCTCTGAAAAAGGTTATAGATGCGTATGTTTAAATGCAAGGAGCATAGTAAATAAGAAAAACGAATTAAACATTATGGTAGAAGATATTGACCCTCACATAATTGGTATAACTGAATCATGGACCAACATAGATATAACAGATGCTGAATTAGGACTGACAGGATATGTAATGTTTAGGAAAGATCGAATAGGAAGAAGGGGCGGGGGAGTTATTTTATATGTTAAAGAATCTATTCAGGCTTATGAAATAAAACTAGAAAGGGAAGCAGATTGCGATGAAGCTGTTTGGTGCAAAATTGTTTCAGGAAATTCAAAATTAACTATTGGATTAGTTTACCGAAGTCCAAACATAAACGAAGAGGACAACACAAAAATAAAAATCGCTATAAAGGAAGTTAGTAAAGGGGAATGTATCATAATGGGAGATTTTAACCATGGACACATACAATGGAATTCTCTAGAGAGCACAGGGATTGAGGACCAACAATTTCTATTTTTAATCCAGGATAGCTTTCTTACTCAGCACGTACTAGAACCAACCAGGGGAGAAAATGTATTAGATATAGTTTTGTCATCACAAAAAAGAATTAGTGGACAATGTAAAAATATTTGAACCATTGGGTAATAGTGACCATAATCAAATACATTTTGACATCAATGTAAAATCAGAAAGTAAAAATAAGAAAACATACAAGAGAAACTTCCACAAAGGTAACTACAAAGATATGAGAAAATACTTAGCAAAGCTAGATTGGAATAACATGCTGATGAATAAGACCGCAATTGAATGTTGGAATATTCTAAACTATGAAATTGAGAGTATCATCGATAAATTTGTTCCCTTCCAAAAACAAGGAAAACGGTGTAGAAAGAAACACTTGTCAAAAGAGACTATTAGAAAAATAATGCTAAAACAAACTATGTGGAGGGTTTATAGGCGTACCAGAAAGGAAGAAGACTATGCAAATTACAAAGAGGCACTTAATGCAGCTACAACTGAAATCAGACAATCTAAAAGAAGCTATGAGCAAAAACTAGCATGTAACATAAAAAAATAGAGCAAGAGTTTTTATGCATATGTCAGGAGTAAACAAAACGTACAAGACAAGGTTGGACCTCTAGAAGACAGTGCTGGAAATATAATATCACAGGGGTTTTTAATGGCGGAAGACCTAAATGGTTACTTCAGTTCAGTGTTTACCAAAGAAGATATTAGTTCATTACCAGTTGCTGATGCTAAATTTCAGGGGGCTAAATCTGACTATTTAGGTCCGTTAGTTGTAACTCCAGAATTGGTAGCTAAGAAAATAAAGGCAATGAAGGATAACAAATCACCGGGAGTGGATGGGATTCCTCCAAAATTACTAATGGAAACAGTAGAACAAATCAGTATACCACTTGCAAAAGTATTCAACTTGTCATTAAAAGAGGGAGTTGTTCCGTTTGAATGGAAAGAAGCAAACATCATACCATTATTTAAAAAGGGTTCGAGAAATAAGTCAGAGAATTACAGACCAGTGAGTTTAACGTCAGTGATTTGTAAATTATTAGAAAGGTTAATTAAAGACCATATGGTAGACTTCCTCGTTAAGCATAAATTATTAAATTCATTTCAACATGGATTCCTTAAAGCGAGGTCATGCTTAACAAATATGTTATGTTTTGTGGAAGAAATCACTATGTGGATAGACGTGGGATCGCCAGTAGATATTATCTACTTAGATTTTCAGAAAGCTTTTGACAAAGTGCCACATCAAAGATTACTACTTAAATTAAAAGCCCATGGTATCGGGGATAGCATAACTGACTGGATAGAACAATGGCTGACTGACAGAAGACAACGAGTTGTAGTAGATGGAGAAGTTTCAAATTGGAAATCGGTTTTGAGTGGGGTACCTCAAGGATCAGTATTAGGACCTATATTATTCTTAATTTATATCAATGACTTGGACGACAGTATAACAAGTAACGTACTGAAATTTGCAGATGACACAAAACTGTTTAGAAAGGTTAATACTGATGGTGATAAACAAAATTTACAAAACGATCTAGACAGATTAGTGATATGGTCTGAGAAATGGCAGATGTTGTTCAATTTTGGGAAATGTAAATGCCTACATACAGGACATGGGAACTTGAATGTAAACTATAAAATGGGAGATACTGTTCTGGGTACTACTGTAAAAGAAAAGGACTTAGGAGTTACAATAAGCGCTGATATGAAAGTTTCAGAGCAGTGTGGTATTGCAGCTTCAAATGGTAATCAAATTCTTGGATTGATTAGAAGAAACATAACATACAAGGGAAAAAAGTTAATTATACCTCTTTATAAAGCAATAGTTAGACCTCATTTAGAATACTGTATACAAGCATGGAGACCATATCGTAAGAAGGATATAGATACGCTTGAACGCATACAAAGGAGAGCAACTAAAATGATTCCAGAACTGAGAGACCTTAGTTATGAAAAACGCCAGAAAGAATGTGGTTTAACAACTCTAGAGACAAGGAGGTTAAGAGGAGATCAGATTGAAGTTTTTAAGATATTGAATGGGTATGAAAATATTGATAGAAATATGTTTTTCTCACTCAAGAAGGATAGCAGAACTAGAGGACATGAGGTAAAATTAGTAAAGGATCAATGTAGATTGGACATCAGGAAGCAATCGTTCTCACAAAGGACAATAAATGAATGGAACAAATTGTCTACAGATTGTGTAACTGCTAGCAGCGTGAATATGTTTAAAAACAAGGTTGACACATATCTCAGGAGGGCGGGTTATAAGTAGATGGACATTGTTGGACTCTCGATAAGCCAATGGCTTCCTTGTCCACTTGCCATCTGGGCCTTTGGCTTGGATGGCAAATCTTGTTAAATCTTGTTGTTATATCCATCCAACAATCAGGGCAGCTTTTACACATACAGTCGGGGAATTGCCGTAAACCCTTTGTACTGATGTGGCCAGTGGCGTAGTTCGAGGGGCATTGCGTCACGCCCCTTTGGCTTAAATTGTAGAACTTTTTATATAACCTGTTGCGCCAATACATGGTAGCACGGTAAACTAATGGGTTACTAATCTTGCCCCCCCCCCGACCTCCCTTCTGCGAGGTCCTAGTACGCCACTTGACATGGCAACAACGTACCCCTAGCAGAAACCAGGTTAGTCCCAGAACACAAGCCGTGCACATGGTATCGGTGTACATGGCGCTTATTGTCAACACTCAACATCAATTATGTATTTGCCTTGATCACGATAAAGAAAAAACAATAATAAATTCATGTTCTGGTGATTCTAAGGTGATTTAATGGTATTACTTGGATACAGCATTGTTGAAAACTTTTTCCTATACATCAACATATGCCCTATGACCCAAGTGGTTGTGAAGTCACAGCTAATTAACCGCCGGTTAACTATCATAGTCTCGGACGCCATCTTGAATTGTCGTCTAGTAGGCTTCGCTGATCAGAGAAGCTGGAGTAGTTAGCCGCTCCTTTGCTTCAGGTGTCGCTGCTGCTGCTGCTGTTGTTGTTGCTGCAGCAGCTGTTGTTGATGCTATGTCACTCAAGCATCTATGGAATATTACCCAGAAATCGTGCTTCCGCAATACTACTGAAGACGAAGCACCTACTGAATAAGCTGACGTTGTTTCCACGGCCTTCTTGTTTCACAAAGTTTGTCAGTCTTGTACCCACTTTCACCAGGCTGATATGATACGGGATGTCAACAGAGTGTACAATTGACAGTGAGGGACTGAGCTCGCCATTTCTTCATTAATACAACGGTTGGTGCGTTTTTAGAATGTTTTGATTACCATATACAACTAATGGTCTTGCTTCGCTTTAAGTTATTCAACCGAAACAGGAATAGCGCAAAGCGGCGGTCAAGGCGAGCATTCGTTTAATGAAATAGTCAAGCAAACGTCAATCTCAATCCGTCACATGCGTGTCACGTATCTCCACATCCACAAACAACGGATCCTCGGCCGTTGGACTGAACACTTCACAAACCTGTTGATTAGACCCTCGGTGATAAGCCATCGATGAGCTGTTCCAAAACCAATCCACGGTACTGTGAACGTCTGATATAAGTGTAATTTTTTCGACTCTACACAGCTGCCAAGCCCCTGGATCATAAGAAATACATACAAAGATCCTCAGTGTGGACAGCGGTGACCCGTGTATGACTTGCCTCTTCATGCACTTCAGGGAACAATCTTCAAGGATACTACCACGGTTCATCTACACTAGCATACGGGTAGCATCGCCGTCTGTGGCAGACATGGTGGCATATCTCTCCTGTCCATCCCCGGCAATGTTCTGGTCGCATTCTTCTCGGAGATCCTCATCGACTACGTGCTACCAAGGAATCGCTGTGCTTTCTGGAGACAGGAGTGGTTGATGCATGGTGATGGTTTGTCTACACTGCACGACAGCGGCAAAATAAATGTTATGTGTTATTAATAAGACCCAGATCTACACAGCCACGTGGTGTTCACGACTTCACGAAAGCTTTCGATACTGTGTGAAAGACGGCTTAGGTTAATTCACTCCACTCTTTCATAACAACATGCAGGCATGGGTCTGAAATACTGGCGATCTCGCAACGCTCCTGGACAGATGCATAAACGTAGATCGTGATTCGTGTGCATAAAACACGTGAAACAGCTAGACACGTTATACACACATCGTCTGAGACGTATGCTCAACATAACATATAATACAACGACATCCCAGGCAAGCATGTATTCTCAGATGTGTCGAAAGTATGGTCAAGATGGCGCAACACTGTTGATTTGGCCACTTGGCAATACTGTCAAACAACAAACTTCGCTTATCATCTACTTTGAGCTGGCTCGTGGAAACAAAACAATAGGGACGGTTAACTGCATGGTATATCAGGTGGAGACGTTAAAGCAGGCAAAGAAGGCACCACACCGACCGGTAACATGTCCTTGCGACCCCTGGTCAACCCCTCCGTCTTGCGACCCCTGATGAACCGGTCTGTCTCCCTGCCTGCCTACCTGCCTGCCTGCCTGCCTGCCTGCCTGCCTGCCTCCCTCCCTCCCTCACTCACTCACTCACTCACTCACTCACTCACTCACTCACTCACTCACTCACTCACTCACTCACTCACTCACTCACTCACTCACTCACTCATTCTTCGTGTCTTAGGAGAGCACCACTACTCTCCATCTGCAGCCTGCTTGTCGACGGCTTCTCATGTCAGGTGCCTTCCTTCCTTCTACCATCTGTTGTCCAGCACACTGTTTCACGTGTTTTATGCACACGAATCACGATCTACGTTTATGCATTGGGCAGTGCGCCAGGGAGCATTCGGCACACGCACGCACGCACGCACGCACGCACGCACGCACGCACGCACGCACGCACGCACGCACGCACGCACGCACGCACGCACGCACGCACGCACGCACGCACGCACGCACGCACACACACGACAGGCAACAATCATATGTACACCACAGCACGACAGACGGAAAAATCCATTATTAAAACGTAGATATTACGTAAACAACTGTTGTAAACAGAAATGTCTTCGTCGTTGTTGTGTCAAGTCACCTAGACTCACATCAGGACTTTAATAAAGATTCGTCAGGTGCTACAGCCATTCAAAGAGGAAGTTGGATTTGTGGATTTATGGGGAAGTTTTGTTGGGAGGGCTGATATGTACATGAAGGATGGGCTTCATTTAAGTGGAAAGGGGGCGGCAGTATTCGCGGACAAACTTTCAGCAGCAGTAGATAGTGACGTGGGTACAATGACAAATATTTTTGGAAGTAAACATTCTTTAAACTAGAAGTGCAGGGTGGTTACCTAGAGGTGTCTCAAGCAGAACAAGAGGCCACTAGCACAGATAAACCAATATCAAATCATCCGAAAAACATCTCTGAAAAAGGTTATAGATGCATATGTTTAAATGCAAGGAGCATAGTAAATAAGAAAAACGAATTAAACATTATGGTAGAAGATATTGACCCTCACATAATTGGTATAACTGAATCATGGACCAACATAGATATAACAGATGCTGAATTAGGACTGACAGGATATGTAATGTTTAGGAAAGATCGAATAGGAAGAAGGGGCGGGGGAGTTATTTTATATGTTAAAGAATCTATTCAGGCTTATGAAATAAAACTAGAAAGGGAAGCAGATTGCGATGAAGCTGTTTGGTGCAAAATTGTTTCAGGAAATTCAAAATTAACTATTGGATTAGTTTACCGAAGTCCAAACATAAACGAAGAGGACAACACAAAAATAAAAAACGCTATAAAGGAAGTTAGTAAAGGGGAATGTATCATAATGGGAGATTTTAACCATGGACACATACAATGGAATTCTCTAGAGAGCACAGGGATTGAGGACCAACAATTTCTATTTTTAATCCAGGATAGCTTTCTTACTCAGCACGTACTAGAACCAACCAGGGGAGAAAATGTATTAGATATAGTTTTGTCATCACAAAAAAGAATTAGTGGACAATGTAAAAATATTTGAACCATTGGGTAATAGTGACCATAATCAAATACATTTTGACATCAATGTAAAATCAGAAAGTAAAAATAAGAAAACGTACAAGAGAAACTTCCACAAAGGTAACTACAAAGATATGAGAAAATACTTAGCAAAGCTAGATTGGAATAACATGCTGATGAATAAGACCGCAATTGAATGTTGGAATATTCTAAACTATGAAATTGAGAGTATCATCGATAAATTTGTTCCCTTCCAAAAACAAGGAAAACGGTGTAGAAAGAAACACTTGTCAAAAGAGGCTATTAGAAAAATAATGCTAAAACAAACTATGTGGAGGGTTTATAGGCGTACCAGAAAGGAAGAAAACTATGCAAATTACAAAGAGGCACTTAATGCAGCTACAACTGAAATCAGACAATCTAAAAGAAGCTATGAGCAAAAACTAGCATGTAACATAAAAAATTAGAGCAAGAGTTTTTATGCATATGTCAGGAGTAAACAAAACGTACAAGACAAGGTTGGACCTCTAGAAGACAGTGCTGGAAATATAATATCACAGGGGTTTTTAATGGCGGAAGACCTAAATGGTTACTTCAGTTCAGTGTTTACCAAAGAAGATATTAGTTCATTAACAGTTGCTGATGCTAAATTTCAGGGGGCTAAATCTGACTATTTAGGTCCGTTAGTTGTAACTCCAGAATTGGTAGCTAAGAAAATAAAGGCAATGAAGGATAACAAATCACCGGGAGTGGATGGGATTCCTCCAAAATTACTAATGGAAACAGTAGAACAAATCAGTATACCACTTGCAAGAGTATTCAACTTGTCATTAAAAGAGGGAGTTGTTCCGTTTGAATGGAAAGAAGCAAACATCATACCATTATTTAAAAAGGGTTCGAGAAATAAGTCAGAGAATTACAGACCAGTGAGTTTAACGTCAGTGATTTGTAAATTATTAGAAAGGTTAATTAAAGACCATATGGTGGACTTCCTCGTTAAGCATAAATTATTAAATTCATCTCAACATGGATTCCTTAAAGCGAGGTCATGCTTAACAAATATGTTATGTTTTTTTGAAGAAATCACTAAGTGGATAGACGTGGGATCGCCAGTAGATATTATATACTTAGATTTTCAGAAAGCTTTTGACAAAGTGCCACATCAAAGATTACTACTTAAATTAAAAGCCCATGGTATCGGGGATAGCATAACTGACTGGATAGAACAATGGCTGACTGACAGAGGACAACGAGTTGTAGTGGATGGAGAAGTTTCAAATTGGAAATCGGTTTTGAGTGGGGTACCTCAAGGATCAGTATTAGGACCTATATTATTCTTAATATATATAAATGACTTGGACGACAGTATAACAAGTAACGTACTGAAATTTGCAGATGACACAACACTGTTTAGAAAGGTTAATACTGATGATGATAAACAACATTTACAAAACGATCTAGACAGATTAGTGAAATGGTCTGAGAAATGGCAGATGTTGTTCAATTTTGGGAAATGTAAATGCCTACATACAGGACATGGGAACTTGGATGTAAACTATAAAATGGGAGATACTGTTCTGGGTACTACTGTAAAAGAAAAGGACTTAGGAGTTACAATAAGCGCTGATATGAAAGTTTCAGAGCAGTGTGGTATTGCAGCTTCAAAGGGTAATCAAATTCTTGGATTGATTAGAAGAAACATAACATACAAGGGAAAAAATTAATTATACCTCTTTATAAAGCAATAGCTAGACCTCATTTAGAATACTGTATACAAGCATGGAGACCATATCGTAAGAAGGATATAGATACGTTGAACGCATACAAAGGAGAGCAACTAAAATGATTCCAGAACTGAGAGACCTTAGTTATGAAGAACGCCTGAAAGAATGTGGTTTAACAACTCTAGAGACAAGGAGGTTAAGAGGAGATCAGATTGAAGTTTTTAAGATATTTAATGGGTATGAAAATATTGATAGAAATATGTTTTTCTCATTCAAGAAGGATAGCAGAACTAGAGGACATGAGGTAAAATTAGTAAAGGATCAATGTAGATTGGACATCAGGAAGCACTCGTTCTCACAGAGGACAATAAATGAATGGAACAAATTGTCTACAGATTGTGTAATTGCTAGCAGCGTGAATATGTATAAAAACAAGGTTGACACATATCTCAGGAGGGCGGGCTATAAGTAGATGAACATTGTTGGACTCTCGATAAGCCAATGGCTTCCTTGTCCACTTGCTATCTGGGCCTTTGGCTTGGATGGCAAATCTTGTTAAATTAGGCTCCCACATTCGATCCTAAATTGACATTCACGGGTTTTACTCTTACTTACTGTGCTCCAAATATAATAAGCAAACATTTTAACATACACAATGAAATGCACACATAAATAGCAGCTTTGATAAACAGTAACACAAGCACCGCTGTAAGAAGTTTACAAGTGAATTGTGAATGTTATTTTATACTTTATTTTCTTACTTGTACTGTATTTATTTAGTCTGAGAAGGACATAGCACCTGATATATAAGTCGTATGACTTCAGCTATGTCCCTTCAGCAGCAGCAGCAGCAGCACACCATACTATGCACCTGTATTATGTTGTTGTTGTTGTTGTTGTTGTAAACATTCAGTAACCGTTCAGAAACAGATGAAATCTAAATACTAACAGTTTATGTTAAAGTGAACAGTATCTTATTTAAAACAAAATGGATCACACGGGCAAACGTAACTGCTATGTATGCAGTGCAACCAGACTATCTAAGTGATGAACATGTTGGATTCCATTACGTCGACGAAGAACGCGTCAGTGTTCAAAAGTAATAGCGCACGAATCAATTACCACAGTTGTACATGTCAACAAAACACGAAACAGTGCACGTGAAACGAAAACAGTATCTAGCTGTGTGTTTGCTGGTTATTGTCGGAAGGAGGTTGCTGATTGGGCAGCGGTCGAAACGCCAACGGGAGGTGGGGTCTGCGCAGTCGGCCATGTTTGTCGGTCTGGTGACGCAACAGCGACTTCCGCATGTAGAAGGTCTTGTTGCAATTGGGGTAGGTGCAGACATGCGGCTTGTCATGGGCGTCACGGGGCCGGCGGTATCGCATCCTCGTGCTATTCAACCAACGGTCCGCCAACTGCTGTGAACACACATGAACAGCACAGTCTCGGTTAGCGTGTATTAACTGTGCTCAGCATCGCGGCAAAAGTATCTTTTTCCGGCACTACACGATTGAAATTAAACCTCAACTAATGAATATACAAAACCCAATGCACTGACTTTAAAGTGGCCTGTTTGGTGTGCTGCTCTGATCACTTCGACAACTAATTAATCTTGTAGTTTGGCTACAATAAAGCAAGACGTTTCACCGGAGCTAACCGGACACTTCTGGTAACGGACGCTATACCTGAACTTTACCGGCAGTCGCCATGTCCCATCAAGAACTGTTGTGAACATGAAAAGCAAATAACCTCAATCTTTCAATTCTGTTTTATTATAGATCCAAAGTGAAGACATGTGGCTGATGCACTGTTTGCCTTTGTAAAGATCCCACGTGGACCACTGCTACAAGCGTTCTTGCTGTCTGAAGCGCGTGTCATTGCCGCGCGTGCCTCAGCAACCCACAACCATGCTTCAGCCGCTGGTGCTGCAGCAAGTTCTTGCGCTCGTAGAAGGTGCGCCAACAACCCGGGTAATCACACGCGTGACGCTTCTCTACAGAGTATCGTGGCCTGTAGCTTTTGGGCTGGCGTGACTGCTGCTGGTGGTAGTAACGCGGAATGGGACGACAACCTTCGACCACTACTCCAGACACTGCCCGAACACCCTATAGCAACACAAGATGACCTGGCTGAACACTGAGTACGGAACAATACACTGTGGCGACTATCGGGAAATGTTTGACATGTCCGGGTAACCTAAACGACAGTTACTATATTTGATAAGATCGCCATCGAAAGCAAAACAGACCAGATGGCAAGCGGACAATGAAGCCATTGGCATTGGCTTATCGAGAGTCCGACGTTATCAAATAGACCAGGAAGCCATTAGCTTATCGAGAGTTCGACGTTATCATCCGCCTTTCTCAGATATCTGTCAATTTTGTTTTAAACATATTCATGCTGTTAGCATCTACACAATCTGTAGGTGATTTGTTCCATTCACCTATTGTCCCCTGCAAGAAATTAATACTTTCTGATACATAATCAACACTGTACTTTCAGTAACTATAACGTTACTTCGTGTCCTCTGGTTCTTCTACATTCCTTATGTGAGAAGTAAATTCGTCATCAATCAATATTTTCATAACCATTCAATATCTTTTAAAAAAAATTATTTGATCTCCTCTTAATCTCCATGTCTCTAGTGTCGCTATAAAAGGCGCTTTCCATAATTAACGCCTCTTAGTTCTAGAATCAGCTGAGTTGCTCTTCTGTGTATTCGTTCTAGCATATCTATATCCTATGATATGGCCTCCATGTTTGTATACAGTATTATAAATTAGGCCTAACTATTTCTTTATACATAATATGTATTACCCTAGCTAGCGAGGATGTAACATCCTGGCTAGTGAGGGCGTTACAACTATCCCCGGTCTCCCCTGCATGACGACCCCAGAAACCACTGTGACAAAACGTGGACTCCACCAAGTTATGCATAACATAAACAACTCGCTCAACCGAGTGTTTTCTACGATACCACTATCTGGACAGTAACACTACAGAACTCGAAGTGGTTGTGATTTCGTTGGTTCTTTATCTTACAATTTACACAGAACATAAGCACAATAAAATAAATGCATTTTCACAACTCGTGTACCAGATCTGAATAAATAAAAACGAATTATTACACTAATAAAAATAAAACAAACATATCATCAAGCATAAGTTATTTAAATGTACGTGGATATTATGTAATTAGACAATCAGATCACATGAATCGTAGTGTAAACGCGGCTAAAATCATAAAACGTATGCATAGAAAATTAGGGTACTCTAAAATATGAAACACATTGTGTATATCTTCAGTCATTGATATGGTCATTATTAAAAATAACATATTTGCTAATATATACAAAGAAATACATGTCTACAACGGTAAACAGACTAGCACATAACATCATAATGCATACTCGTATTCGTGCAACTTCGAAGCACATATATACGAATATCATAAACTGCATACACAAACTTGTCTATATATACAGGCTTGTGTGAACATGTTCATAACATAAGGCCGATAACACAATACACATGCAATTATGTAATATTCACATAACCTACAAAGCGAATACAGAGTTTCTACAGTTGGTGGTGCGCCCTCGTGCACGTGCTGCACGGGGGCTACTGAATGCACTTCGTGCATCTATATTCACGCAGGTATACGCTCTAATGGAGTACCTTTA